>DVZL01004232.1:0-13124 GCA_018236625.1 Lasaia peninsularis | reverse complement strand
ACGATACAATGACGGTGTTTAAATCATCCGAAAATGATGATACTTTGGATAATTTTTTTAGATTATTTATCACTATTTTGAAGGTGTTATATATTTTTTTCAATTATATAATTACTTGAAGTATTGTTTAAAAAAATAAAAAAACACATGCATATTCCTTATTACTTGTCTACTAAATATATTTTTCTCGATTACAGTGATAAAGCAATTAACGCCATCAATCGAGGAGATTGCATCACATAGCACGATACCCAGGTTTTACGTAGAAGCTTGCACGATGAAGCCTAGCGCTAGGAGAGACCAAAACTGTCAGACTAAGACAATTACACCAAAAATGACGAAGCAACAAATATGCGCGCTGTGCCCAGCTACTAGTGTCACCGATGTTAGGGGTTTAGATAAACATGATTTGAAAACCGTTTATTACTTTTTAACAGCCATTGAGGGTAGAGTTCGGAGGCTGAAGAACAATTTGCAGTCATAATAAACACCTGACCCGGGTCATAATAAACAACTGACCTATTAAACAAACGAATCACTTTGAAATATAAAATCAAATTTACAGTTACAAGTCAAAGCCATTCCTTCAAACGAAACGGTTGTGTTCTAATAATAATAATAATCCTAACCATATTATGATTTACCATAATTATACACTGCTTTTTTAACGAGATAGTGTAATAATTATTAATTTGTCAAGCACTGGAATAAAAGTTGTATCCATATTATTAAACAAAAGTTTGTAAATTTTCGTTATCTCGTTCGTAAATTGTGCATTTCATTAAAATAATAATTATGATGATGATTGAAATACACTGACTTACTATAAAGGTAGGTACACAAGTATTAAGATTACATAAAAATATTTAAAGTAAAAAACAAAAACAAGAAAATTGGAAAACTGCGAGGTTGCATTCTGCATCGTTAGATGACGATAACACGAAGTTACTATTCTGTGTCGTAAGTTGGCGCTAACACGAGGTTGCGTTTGCGTCGTTAGATGGCGCTAACATGAAGTTATGTCGTAAGTTGGCGCTAACACGAGGTTACGTTCTGCGTCGTTAGATGGCGCTAATCAATAATATTTTATCCAATTCGCTGTATGTAAAAGTAAAGTGACTTGTATGTTAGTATAAAAATGTCAGAGCGAAGAAATAAAAAACGTATTTTACTTAATTTGTTTTATTATATAACGAATAGGTAAGCCTATTTAGGCCTACTTTTAGGCAAATAATCTTAATATGTTTACATATAAAAAAGAGAAAATAAAATATTTAGATATTAAAACGGCAATATAACAAGATTTCGAGATTACATAGAGCATAATTCTTATATACAAAATGTACAAATACATTAAACCTAAAAAAATATTTACATATTGATACAGGTGAATAAAAAACACCTTGGCCTTCTGTTTTCTCCTTGCCTCAAATCACAAATAATAATATAGTATTTATTAGTCGGATAAAAATTACCTAAAGCATATTATTATCTTTCTAAAACTTTGGTCATGAATGACCAAAGAGTATTAATAAAAAAAAATCTAGTCAAATTAAAACGCACAAAACATATCCTATAAGTGTCTTCTGATATTTTATTGTGGATTTGAATTGAATATTAATAAAAATAAGAAATAATTTAGCTATTGGTACAATCAATTAATTGTATAAATCATATATATTGAAATAATTAATTACACATGTTTTAAATTATTTTTATTGAGGTTTAACTTTTACTAAAGAAACATAAATGCCCAATTCCTGCTTCAAGTGAAGTTTTTTTCTCTTAACAATTTGTAATTTCACAAAAACTTCACTTCAAAAGCTCAAGCACAAAAAAGTGCTTTAACTGAAATGTATTTAAATAAAAGCACACTTGCACTTGTTAAAATTTCACATACATTATATGATTTTTTTCAATTATTTTAAACCGATCCGCTATTTAAAAAATAATTTAAAATTTACTTTTACTTATAATTTTAAATTATTTTTGAAATAACGGATATGTGAAAAATTATGATTTATTTTATGTTTAAAATATGATTGTCTTTGGATTTTTTTATGGAATGTGACCCCAACCCTTAAAGCTATCCCACGACCATTAAAACATTTTAAAATCATCCACACAGACCATTTATGTCACAATAACATTCACCAGTTACAAAAAAAATCTTAACCTGACCTGATGAACCTTTCCATACCCTGTTTTCTTCTGACTACGTAGGTATTTCTTTATGAAATTACCTATCACACAATAAATGTTAAGAGTAATGTTATACCTCGTTCATAACATGTCCTTCTGCCGTCAAAACTAGACTAAGACAGTAGCGAGCACTGACTGACGAGAACACTACGTAATTTATATGGTACTTGTTACAAATATTATGTTCGACTCTTGTCACACCCGGGTTATATTTTTATTTCTTATGCAAGATTTCGGCAATAATGTTAACAAAAAAAATATTTGTAAATAAATAATAAATATCCCTGGACAAATTACACAAATGTTAGGCGACGATACTACTCTGTGGAAATACTAAGATAAATACCAGAATAAATTTAACACCCAGACCCGAACGTACAGACATCTATGTTCATCACACAAATGCCTGTTCCCGTCGGGAATCGAACCTGAGCCTCACGGATGATCGGTATTTTTAACAGCACACAGATACATAATAAAAGTGATTTGGAAAATTCTAATTAACACGATTTTTATATAGGCTTTACAATATGGATAGCTTTCCATATTGTAAACTCTGGAATAAAAAAAATTTACTAGAGACACTTCTAAAACTTGACAAATCGGGAAAAATTACGTCATACACCGACCCCTTTGATCGCTTTAAGTATATATTTATGCAAATATTTTTATCGGCATACCTTGGTGTTAAATATTAAAATTACTTAAACATAAGAACCCCAAAGGGTTTAATATCTATTTTTGTAATTTGTTTAGTAATACTTATGAATGTTACATTCAATAATATGAAAATATGTCTTTCAGACATATGAAAAAACATTCAAAGATGGCGCCACGGTAATGGCCATGAAGCTAAAAGTATCTGGAGATTAAACTCTCAACAAACTGCCTTAATCTTAAACATCTATCTCATTCTTATAGGGCCATATCTCCCTCTTCAATTTCGGTTTCTTTTCACATAGTCAACTCCACATAATTGGTAGAAAGAGAGGTTGTCCAGTTTAGAAAGAGATGGCAATACTACATATTCGGGACAGGTCCTTGTTAAGAGTGTAATCTCCGCACAGTACTTGTAGCTTTATGGTAATGGCAACCTGAAAACAAATGTCCGACTCAATTATAATACCATCAAAATTTTAAAAATATAAAAGCAATTATTAGTTTTGATTGGATTATTTAATGACACGGGAACTCCATTCTGGAAAATAAATAAATATTTATTCATTCATTGTACACACTACTTAAGAAACCGGCCAAGTGCGAGTCGGACTCACGCACGAAGGGTTTCAAACCTATTGTCTTTAAAAACGGAAAAAATCTTAGTTCTACACACACAACTTGATTGTGTTTATTTTGAAATAACTAGATATTCTGGGTATATTTTATTTTAAATATTATATTATATATAATATTTTTTTAGTATTTGTTATTGTAGCGGCAACAGAAATACATTATCTGTGAAATTTTAACTATCTAGCTGTCACAGCTAATGATATTCAGCCTGATGACAGACAGACGAATGGACGAACGGAGAGCGGAGTCTTAGTAATAGGGTACCCTTTTTACTTTTTGGTCACGGAATCCTAAAAAGATATTTAGTTTCAATATTCATATAATATCGTCACGCTTATATCCCTGAAGGGTTAGACAGAGCTACATACTGTTACAACTACGATTAGCTATGAACGATATTTGATACCAGGATGTGAAAGGTGGCAAGTCCGTCATCATAATCATCATCATCATCCGGCACAAATTCTAAAAGATAACCTCTGTGGTCCAACGTAGCTGGTGTCCGACTTTAATGCACGAGGTCCCTGGTTCGATTCCCGGGTAGGGCAACTTGTTGTTATATACAAAATATGAGTTTTTCATTTTATTTAAACACAACGTTGCCTGAGACTGGGTTGACCGACACAGCGACGAACTTGTCACCTTTATATCATTGGCTAATCGTAGGTGCATAAGTATGGATTTTCCCCGTCTTGGTCCTGGTTCTCAGTGTAGAATAGTCCATTTGCCTCCCTACCAGGCAGTTCGTAAGAGGCAAATTTAGGTTATCAAGGTGACTACCAACATGACCACTGGTGGTAGTGCTGTGCAGCAACTCGCTCGGGTAGGGATCCATTATCTATTCCTACCGCCATATGTGTCGTGTCGTGACGCACCAACAACATCTATGGTGTCTATAAGTCACGGTTGTCTCTTACCATCAGGAGACCCGTGTGTTTGTTCGCTGTCTTATGCCATAAAAAATACTCTTATTACTCTCCTTTTGGATTAAGATCTAAGCTGTTGAATACCACAAAGTCAACGCACCAAAATATCTTCAAACTAGCGATCGCGGAATGAAGACATGAACCAGAGAGTCCCAGCCGCAGTCGGCGAGCTGGTGCGGCCGGAGCATGCTCCAGTCCAGGCCGTACGTGAACTCCGAGTGGTGCCGAATCGTCTCCAGGGGATCACTGCCGCGCTTCAAGTCCCATATCCTGAAATTTTACAATATTTAATGTGGTCGAGTGACGAGCGTACACGCCTAACCGCATCGACTAAGCGCGAGGCTCGGGTTCGATTCCCGACGGGGACAGACATTTGTGTGATGAACATAGATGTTTGTATTTCCGAGTCTGGGTGTTTATTAATTTTTTTATAATATCTATATAAGTATTTCTGAGTATTTGTGTCGTTGACTAACACCCATAACCCAAGCATATAATGCTTACTTTGTGGTTAAATCAATTTGTGTAATTAGTCCAGTATGTAATATTTATTTATTTTATTATTTAATTATGAATCTATCGATTTATTTTATTTTAGTATTAATTATTGGTAAAAAAGAGATTCTCATAGAAAAAAACTTGGAAAAGCAACATAAAAAAATACACTTTTTTCCCATAGAAACCGTTATCAGTTGTCAAGGTCAGATGGTTTACCGGGTTAGTTAGTTTGAAACAAATTACAGCATGATAAGTGTTTTATATAAAATTAAATAAAGGAATTTGTTAATTTAAAGTCAGTAGAAGCCACTTTCGCTCATCTCATTAGTTTGTTGATAAATAAACAACTTACATGATGTTAAGATCATCCAACTATTGCATTTAGATTTGACTGTGGCGCGAATTTAGGCGAATTTTAAAAATATACATTTATAGTATCGGAGGTTTTAATGATTGTTTCAAAACAAATATAGATACATTTTAATGTAACAAAATTAACTTTTTGTAAATTACGTCCTAACGCAATGTAGCAAATTTCCGTCAAAACGTTTGAACTTTTATTTAATTTCAATAAATTTTACCACTCAAACAGATGAGATCTTAGACGAAGGAATTGGCTATTTTTAATACGCTTTTATTAACTTGGGTTGTACGTATGTATGTACGTATGTACATACTCTGAATTAAATTATTTTGTTAAAAACTTAAGTTTGGTTTTCTCCCCCTGTAACATGAACTCTTCATAAGTTAGAATTATTTTCTAGTTTTTAGTTGTACAAGAAATAAATGCGTGTTTTTTTAAATTATTATTTATTCATCAATATCTCAACAGGTTTCCGGGAGAGAGGATAATAATTTTAAAACCGTGCACAAGCTACTAAGAAATGACATTATAAATAATATGATAGCTACATATTTGAGATCTTACCTGATATAAAACATAAGATACATAAATGAGCTTGTAGTGCATGCAAATCTGCTGAGTATGTCACATAATATCAGTATAAAACGGGTTGTGGTGACAAGTGACAAGTAATGGAATCAAACATTAATTGATGCTTGAATTTAATTAATTATTTAGTTTGCATAAACGAGATCTTGGCGTGTCTGAATTTCGAATTGTTTACATTATTTTATCACGCTACGATTGAACCTGCATAAATTTTTAGAAAGGAAATCTTTATGAACGAATTCTAAAAAATCAAACGTAAGAAAAATACTTAAAACACTTAATACAAATTAATTCTACTAAAATAAAAAATAATTAAGTTAATTATTAAAAAAAAATTAGTAGCCGGTTAATTTTTACACAATGAGTATATTAATAAATATTTCGACATTTTATTCTATCTTTTAAACGCCGCGGTTCCTTCTCATGGTCGCACGAATTTCGTGGCTTCGCATTTCCGTTTAAATAATGTGACAAGCTAAGGTTTGTCACTTGTCTTATCTGCAGATCTTAAGTGAAATCTCGGATGTTTAGTCACGATTAAAAAGGTAATATTATTCAAAATGGCGCTAACAATAAAAATGTTCTGTGGTAAATGTTAAAGTTTTTCAGGTTCCTTTTTGTCATTTTTTTTATGAAATAAGGAAGCGAACAAGCACACTGCTCTTCTGATGGTAAGAGCCAGCCGTGGCCTATAGACACCGTAGTTGTTGTAGGTGTGTCGCTGTCATGTGACTGGGGTGTTAGGCTTGGTGTGCAAGTCCACTGGCTACCCTACCCTTAGGACCAGAACACGACAATGTCATTATGGCAGTAGGAATGTAAGGTGGTGGTGGATCCCTACCCGGGCGAGTCGCTGCACTCTACCACCAGTGGTCTTGTTGTCAATACCTTAATACCACCTATACTCGCTTCTTACAGGCTGCCTGGTAGAAAGTTCTATTCTACACAGAGGACCCGGACCAACACGGGGAAATTTTTTTTAATTGTTCTCGGTAGATTTGACAGTCAAAAATTATCATTAAACGTTACGAAAAACAAGACGTGACTCTGTAAACCTCGATACTAGAGGAGAAACATCACATATGCTTCCATGTCTTTTGAGTATTAAAAATGTTTTTTTTCTAGAATATTTTTCTTTATTTTTCATTCAAAATATTAAAATGTAAACTTAGAAAAACTAGAAAACTGTCCTGGATTTCATTATAACGTCGTTTAGGCAAACAATTTATTTGTTGATTGTCAAAAAGTGCTAAATTAATTGCCACAAAACTTATATGAAACTACTTTTAAAGGACATCTATGTTATAAAAAAATCATCAAATGAAATCGACGTAGTAATTATGTAACGAACGTACAAAAAAACAGAATTTTTAATAAAAAAAATTGAAAAGATTAAAGACTTAATTAGACAATTGATGGGGCCGGACTTAAAGAAGTTAAACGTAGAAATGAGGAAAAGATCACAGTAAAGGCTCTGCAAAAGATTTTACAAAAGTTCATTTTGAAATAAAGTTGCGGTTTGGATGTATTTACAATGTGCAATGATATATGTGCGGTCGTATGTTAATTATTGTCCCCAAATATTGTATTGATTTTTTTATTATTTACACTTATAAGGCGTGGTTCATTATAATAATAGGTATATGAAGTATCTTTATGACAGAAAACATGCAAATGTATTTCTTGATAATAAGAAATACCCGCCGGCAATAGACATTAAAAGCATTTGGTGATTTACCAACTTGAGGCTGGAGTTTAAAACACCCGACAACTTTTCTTACTTCCACTATCCCAGTGGTGGTAAGAATAGGTAATATTAAATTAAGCAAGTGATTATAAGCCAACCTCACCGTCTCTCAACTCTGATCTCTGCTTAGTAGGAAAGCAATCAGTTAATGGTAGTTAATGAAATTTGATACGAATTACGAGAATACCGGGCGTGCAAGTTAATATATAATATCGAGTATTCTAATTGCTCGGTAAAACTGGTTTTGGTAAATATTTTTATAATACCTGATAATCAAATTATGGTTGATGCGTCGAAAAATATAAAACTTCTATATTTTATCGTCGTTGTAATCATGATGTATCATTTGAATGTAAAAGACCATAATTAGTAGGTAATATTTGCCATTGATTTTGATGAAAAATGTTTATAGTACAGTCGTCACCAATAGACGTACATTTTAAAATTACAAAAAACATTAATGCCAAAAAATGTAGAAGACGGAAAGAAGAATAGGCAACAAGAAACTTTTATTTTAAAATTCCGTTTAATCAACGTTTTGTTTTACAACATTTTAGCCTTACTGAAGCAACCCTGGTCATCCTGTCTCTGCTCTGCTCAAATTTACGATTTAAAGATCACGTAAAACGTTGACTCACTGTTAAACAAATATCGCCATTAATGCGGTCCCATTCGCGTAATGTTGCGATCGAAACTGAATGGATCGGACGACACGTGTTTCGAATTGAATGAATCATTATGAACAAGAATGTGCTGGGCTTGGATTCAGTTATGTACGGATGTACAGTAAATTACAAAAGCTGTGTATATTAATATATATTTTTAGTCATATATATTTTACGATTAGAAATACAAATATATTTTACTAGTAGAGGTTTTTTAAATATTTTTTTCTCATGTCATGAAAAAGTTTAGTTTATTAATAGTAATTAATGTCAACATTTGAACAAATGTAAGTATTTTTTTTTAATTTTATAAATTATTATTTTAGTAACACTTTTTTATTTTTAACCATATAATTTTTAAAAATATTTTTTCTAATATAATTATTTTTATTTACATCAGGTTATCAATTAGTAGCTTTAAAATAAAATTATTTAATATTTAATATTATAGTACTGCTATAAATCATTAATTAAATAATTAATCATTAATTTAAGTAAGAATTTATCACTTGAATGTACTTTAAAAATTGCTACATTTGGCTTGTTAAGTGGACCAAAGAATAAATCTGCAAGACCTAATTCGGACATATGTTTTAAAGAACACTTATACCCGACATTTGACATTAATTATGCCGAAAATAATTTATGATGTTATAAATTTTATAGGACTGCTTACTTGGTAATTTAAAATTCTAATAGAATAATATATTATACGTTTAGATGTTAATACGATATAACTATCAATGTTATTATGACTTGAATATGTATTGATTTTGTTTTTGTGTGTGTTTTAAGATCAAGTGTGATATTATGTTGTCTATGTTAACAAAATATTAGAAAAACCCTTATTTTTAATATTTATTGCTTTTAATAGTAATAATATAATGCCAAAAAAAATGCCAAATCCCAAAATTGCCAAATTCGCAATAGCGCTAAAAAGTAATATTCGTTTTATAATACTTAATAATGAAATCTTGTCAACCTAGGACTTTATCTATAAGTTTATTTTGGATGTGAGATAATATCTTCGTCTCTAATCTCACCAACAAAGTCAGTTATAACGCCAGTAAGATATATTTCCTTCAGCGACTCTCCCGGCGCTAATAAGATAATATTACCCAAGAATGAGAGACGGAAGTTTGTTAAAGTAAGGCAATTAATCACCATTGCTCTGGGAACGTGCGCTAAGTTTTTAATTGAAAAGTTAAAAAAGTTTTAAGCATGAACGAGTTTGTGGAGCAAATGTTTTTGAATTTTTAGTATTTAAAACGTTAAAAACTAAGGTTCCGATATTTGCTAGATATATTTATAAATCATTATCATCTATCTAGTGGAATAAAGTATTAAAAAACCTTCGAAAAGGACAATGGCTTCTTCTAATTCGTATAATTCTATAATTTTTTTGTGTTAGAAAGCTAAAATAATTACATTACAGTGTATCGTAAAACTTATTTTATAAAATTACATGAAATTGTATTATACTTCAATCAACATTTTAGAATTCAATGAAATAATAATGTTTCAGGTTCGAAGTGTGTGCGAGTCGTATTCTTAATACTGTGGTATAGTTGAGATTTACTTAACTAAAAGTGTGAGCTACATTTTATTGAAAATTTTATAATTGGAAGATTTGTTAATACTTTAACAAATGTTAACGAGTAAATCACACATTACGTTAACTTGAAATTGTTTAAAATTTAACAAAGTCAAACTGTAAATAGCGATTTCAATTTTCCTAGCGTTAATTTTTTATGTCCGAATTACAAATATCCATATTTCAACATCATGAGATTGTAAATTAAAAATATCTAAATCTTTTAAGGTAGTGAAGTGAAGATAACGCTAGATTTTTTAGAATCCTGTCATCTGGAATTATCCATTGGATTTATGTACCTTTTTTAAACCAAATGATTTTTCAAATCAATCCAGTCAGGGGAAAGTCCTTTTTAAAGTCGGTAAAAACCTCTACATAAAACGCCGCAATGTAGTTTCGTTTTACCCAACGACAGCAATAGAAAATATTTACACAGAAAATTTACTTTTACATGCATTTATGTAAATATAATTCTATTTAGCGGGAACCCAAGTTCAATATGCAACGACGTAAGTCGTTTTGCAATTCATATAATGTGATTTGATTTCGAGACATGTAGAATATGCAGAATCGTTTCCCCATGTAATTACAACCTGAGCCCGCTAAATACACTTAAAGCAGAATATTTTGCCTAAATTATGTGCATAATGAACATTCACATCCAGTGCTACCGCGATTGGGAGGTTATGATTTTAACGCTTTTGACTTTTGCGTTTCAACTGAATATTGATTTCATTTATATTATGTTTTAAATTACGAACGGCCCACGTGGTCTAATGATTCGTACTAAGCGCTTCGCACTTTCAATAGGGATTTAGATATGGCCCAAAAAATATCGAGTAGTCTTTATTGCTGAAGAAATATACCCACGTAAATATTTCTGCTAATTCAAGTTTTTATTCATGAAATTATTTATTTAAAAGTAGTATTTATGAAATTCTCTATCATATTTCAAAAACGCAACGCCATGACGTGACGTCACGGTCTAATGTCAACGTCATGTCAATTGATATCCTTTTTTTGTATCTTTGGGCATAATATGAAAATTTTCGCACATAGAGATGATACAATATTTATATCTAACACTTCACTTAATTTCACTTCGTTGACAAATTATTGTTCTCACTTCTCAGTGGATGGTGACGTCACAAATAAACGCTTATTTGGCGGTGTTATCATCCGAAAATTATGATAGCTTGGATATTTTTTTAGTTTATTTATTACTATTTTGCAATTGTTATATTTTTTAAGTTACATAATTACTTGAAGTATTATTTAAAAAAATATAAAAACATGCATGTTCCTTATTCGGTAGTTCGAACCCTACTATTTACCCCATTTACCAATGAGTTTTTGCTAACTTTAAAGTACATTATCTGAGTGCTCTTATGGTAAAGGAAACCAAGAGGTTTCTGATTTTGGATCTGACAAATCCAAAAATAAATACTCTTTGCTTAAATAATAACTATTGATACTAAAAATCTATTTGTTTATATCAAAATATAAACAAATAGATTTTTTATGCGAAGAGAAACATAGTTATGAGTTATCAGATTTATATTAAGAAAAACCTATATATTTAGTAATATAAAAGTATGTACTTGTAAAGTTGCTCTCGATATAAGAAGATTTCCCTCTGCTGATATCAGGACATTGTGGTCCTGTTGCAGAGGGATGCCGTGCTTCAACCAGGATATCCTTGGAGGAGGCGCCCCCGCTGGTGGGGTACATCGCAGAGACGCAGCTGAGCCAGCTTCTACAGAAGTTCGGGATGGTGATACAGTGAATTGTTTCTTTAGATCTGAAATAAACATTTTTATTATTAGCAAGCAAACTTACGCGACGGGAGCTTCTAGCTTAATGTTCTCTATCACTTTTGGTAAATTAATAAGGTAAACTATCGCTTCATCGTACCAAACGATTTTATTTTTTATAGGATTAGACAGCAAACAAGCACACGGCTCTCCTGACGAGAATGAGAAGAGACATCCGTAGGCCATGGACACTATAGATGTTATAAGTACATTGCTGTCCTTGGGCCGAGCTATTAATCCTGATGTACAAAGTTTACCAGCTATTACCTATTTTTTTTTACCTTCTAGACCGTAACACGACAATGTCATTACGACAGCAGGAATAGGTAAGGCGGCGGATCCGGGCGAGTGGTCCTACCCGGGCGAGTCGCGGTACCAGTACTGTACGACTTGTGGTCTTGTTGGTAGTAATTCAGTTGACTCGCCAACCTTTAACTACCAACCTAGACTCGCCTCTTACGAGCTAACTGGTAAGGAAGCAGATATACATAGGACATCGGTGGTGGTCTGGGACTAACACGGTTAAAATCGTGAGATCTACTAATAGCCAGACCTTTGTGATTTTATGAAACTAAAAATCTTTTAGTGCATACTTTTAACACAGGTAAGAATAATACAGCTAGTGGAAATTTTGATCTAATAGGCTTAAATAAATTCTCCAATAACGTCACCCAAATTCTAAAGCGTAAATTTTTAGAATTTTCTTCTAAGAAATACAAGAATTACGTTATCTTTTACTGGCCACTTGATATAGTGATAACGTCTTGCTAACTTTCATGAATTGTTATTATGACTTTGTTATACAAGCTTGGTAGACTTAAAGCTGGAACAATGCTTTCATTCATTGTGTAACCATTTGAAACTATTTACCATACTTTCAAAAGTTCCATCCTTTAGTGATATATTTAGTACACGTTGCTATACTTTTACCACATTAATTATCAAAGCCACAATGCTTCAAATTTCATAGTAGGTACATGCGAAACTTTTAACAGAAGCTACAGATTAGTGATTGGAAATCACCAGACCTCGCACTTCTTCTTTATCTATTTAATTATAATGATATACTTATACAACAATTGAAGACTAGTGGTATCGGAGGGAAATTACTGACCTGGTGTAATGATTATTTAAAAGATAAGCAAGTTATTGTAGAAATCAAGGATGAATACAGTACGCCAATACAAATCAAGCAAGGTACAGCCCAAGGATCAGTGTTAGGCCCATTACATTATTTAACGTATGTTAATAGCTTAGCAAATGTAATTATTAAAAGTGACATCTATCAATTCGCAAACGACACTTGTTTGTTAGCTGCTGGAAGTACTGCTAATGAAACTTTAAATAAATTACAAAAGGATTTCAATATGTTAGTTAAATGGTCACATGACATGGGACTGGCTTTGAACAGTGAGAAGACAAAACTGATGTAT
>DVZL01004231.1:0-13126 GCA_018236625.1 Lasaia peninsularis | reverse complement strand
ACGTGTATTTCTTACCATCAGGAAATCCGTCTGCTTGTTTGCCTTCCATTAAAATTAAAAAAAAATCCCGACAAAGGCAGGCATTTGTGTGAAGAACATAGATGTCAGTCTTTCCTGGTCTGAGTGTTTATTAAATTTATCCTGATATCTATTTACGTATTTCTATGTATTATTATCGTTGTCAAACACCCATAACACAAGCATATAATTTGCTGACTTAGTAGTTAGATCAATTTGTGTAATTTGTTCAGGGATATTTATTAATTTATAAGGATGAGATAATTCACGTTCATCAGAAGGTTTTTAGGCTGGTATAAAATAAATAAAATTAATATCGTCATTCTCATATCCCCGAAAGGATAGACAGAGATTGTACCTCCATATGCACCTACGATTAGCCGACAATATTAGACCCCAAGATGTGACAGGTGGCACGCCATATTTTTTTCTTGTTATGTTTTTCTTGTAAGCTGAAGAAACCCTTTGAGAACTTATTCGATGCCTTATCTCTTAAAAAAGACATTTGTTTGCATTTCACTCGTGTTACAAACGTGAATAAAACTTTACATCTCCTCTAATTGATACCATCTTACTTATTAATACTGACATAAGTGCTTGTCATTATCGTGTGCCGGTGTAACAGGGAAGGGTAATCTCACGCAAGAGATAGACATCTCAGCCTCGGGTTAGCAATAAATCATTAACATATTTGGTGTTTATTGCAGTTATGTATTAGTTATAAAAAAATATCAGTAGGCATAGGTACTTACGCACCCACGATTAGCCGACGATATTAGGTCCCATGATGTGACAGGTGGCAAGTCACAGGCGCATTATCCCGGAATTCTTCACGATGTCTTCCTTCCCATAAGAGCACTCGGAAAATGTACTTAAGTTTTAAAGAATTGGTATATGGCGGGCTTCAAACCTGGACTGCCAAAAAGGAAGTACTAAGTACCTCTAGGCCACCGCGGCTTTATTATTAGCTGTCATATTAAAAATATTAAATCCCATAACAGATTTCCCCTGCTTTTCTACCACACTCGCTCAAACAAGCTTATCTCTGAGAAGTTCTATTTGTCAAACTTATAACGATTGTACAGCAGAGGTATTTTTAACAGAGATGTTCCAATTTATATTTTGCTATTTCGACAACACCCTATAATTGAATTGCTCAGAAACAGGTCACGTATAAACATGGCTTCCACAGATTTGATTCAAGGGTGTTTAGCACAAATATACTTGTAATTAAAAAATATGGGTTTTGTTCGATCAACTCAGTAAAAAGTAGCTACGAATACCTTCTGCTGGTGGTAGAGTGCTGTGCAGTAATTTGGCCGAATAGTGTTGACCATCCTACTTATTTTGCCACCAGAATGACATTGTCATGTTCCGCTTCGGAGGTTAGGGTATATGAATATGATTAACGAACGACAGTCAGCTTAACATATTCGCGCCCGCCGCAAGGTGTCCTTTGTAGTTTTTTCTTTTCTTTACAGACATATTCTTTTGGTTGTCAAATTATAAGTTAGATCGAATTTTTCACATTTTATTCCCTCAAACCATTAACAACAGTTAATACGGTAATTTGTTTATATTTCTTTAATGACTAGAATATATTTTATATGGATATTCTTAATTGAAATCTCATACATACTATACTATCCTTTCTGTGTGCAGTCTTCTAAGGGCCCCTGCTGACTTACAAATAAAAAGTTCAACAAACAAAAATTGTGTTTGATGTAAGTTTAATGGTGGTGCGTAGTACGTGTTCGACATTGCCGCTCGAAGTCCCGGATTATATTCCCGGGTAAGGCAACTTGTTTTATGATTTTTAAATAATATAATAATAGTATTTTAAACAATGTTTTAACGCTTTCTAGAATTTTCTTTCTCTTGAAAATTCAGTTATACAATAAACAAAAAATAATTTATTGTAAAAAAAACAAGTTAAATATATTTTTATAATCATAATTTATTGTTAAAAACAACTTAAAATTTAATTTATTATGACAGTGAATAAGGTTCTTAACGGGTCGCAGATGGCTAAAGCTAACGTTCAGTTTATACGAGTGTCGAACCACGCGGTGCGGTTTTGTAACTTGCTAAACAATGCTTAAAGCTCAGCACTGCTGCCCGGGATCCATCATCAACCAGACCTACGTCACGTATTAGGAAATTTTCTCATAATTCCAATATAGATATATTTTATACTACTGTCTGGGATTCATAAACGACTAGACCTAGATGTCATTTTATGAGACAGTTTCTAATATTCTAGACACATATAAATTCATGTACAACTAGACGTACGTCATTTTTAAAAGTTTCTCATACATTTGACTCAAGTGGAAACAACGGAGCTTGCTTTAAACTTTAAATCAATGGTTGGAAAATGAAACACAGACTTACTTTCGACAAATTATAAATCGTAATATTTTTAGACATTTTTAACGACAAGATGCGAGTAAAATTCACGCACGAAGAGTTCCGTACCATAATCTATAAAACGGTAAAAAAACACGATTATTTCGATTTATTTTATCCTGTTTTTATTATCAAATACATACATAATCTATGATCAACTTTCAAATTGGTGATTCTAAAACTGTGGCTTATGAGACACAGCCTCGTAACAGATAAATAGACAGACGGACCACAAAGTTTTATAGTCAATAGTCAATCTTTTTATTTAAAACTAGCCGTGTAACTTCATCCGTATTTTTCTAAAATATTTTTTAGAAATAACTATTTATATACCAAAATAGAAATACAAAGTGTAAATGAATAACAAAAAATGTCAATCTAAATAATAAATGTCAATAACAAAATGTCAATAAATTAGTTTTAAAACAGAAATGTTAACGTGATGTTTATGTAAATAACTTCCCTTTTTTGCTCTTTGGATACGTTGTTATATCAGTCAATCCTTTTTTGAAAAACTAATTTTTTGCTAAGCGCGTAATTTTTACAACGTCTCAGAATTTTGTGGGCAACCAAAGTACTTAGTTCAAAAAAATATTATTTAACCTTTGTTTTTATAGAATACTAGCGTCCCGTTCCAACTTCGCACTCTATCTATTTAAGAAAACCGCATCAAAATCCGTTGCGTAGTTTTAAAGATTTAAGCATACATAGGTACAGAAAAAACGACTTTGTTTTATACAATGTAAAGGGAGTAGTGAAGACAACGAACAAACACACCGTTCTCCTGATGGTAAGAGATAACCGTGGCCTAAGGACGACATAGATATTGTAGGTACGTCGCAGTCCTGTGGCGGGGGTGTTAAACCTGATGGGTAAATCTACCATCTACCCTACTCTCCAAACCAGAACACGATAATGTCATTTCTTTTTAAGGTATCGCTACCTTCCTTTAAAGTAAGTAAAAGAAAGAGACAAAAGAGTTTTAGTCATGTCGGATTATTTTGTAGGTGACATTTCTACAAAAGCTTAGTCTATGCCTCGGAAAAATGCGATTAAAGCATGGACGTAATAATCAAAAAAAACACTACAATTTATTGAATTCGGTCTGATTTGACAAGACTAAAATGTTCTATCTCTTTCATTTTTGTTTAACTAGGAAGAGATAGCATGTACCTAAAATAGTTTAGTTAGCGTGCAAAGAAGTTACCATTATTATGGCGGCAGGAATAGGTAAGGCGGTGGATCCCTACCTGAGGAAGTTGCTGCACAGCACTCTACCGCCAGTGAAACCTGGGATCAATAAATCACTTTAGCCCGGAATGTCAATACTACATATTAAATATTTAAATCTAAATGAAACCCGCCAAGTGCGACTCGGACTAGTGTTATGTGGCGAAACTGACTTTAAACTTTTTTTAAAGAAAATATTTATTTATAATATACTTATAACTAAAAAAATACAAAATTAATCTTATACTTGATACAGTGAGATGTTGAAGGTTTGGAGATTGGAATTAGAATGTAGATTTGTCTGGATTGGGAGGGGTATAAAAGGAACCGTGAGGCGAGGCGAGGGACAGGGGGAGAATCTGGGAACATGTTATCTTAATTATTGCTAACACACAGTTCGACAACCATTTATTAGCTAATGGATGTGAACCGAAATACTAATCTACTTAATGACTAAAAAGGTTAAGTTAAAAGTTATGTTAAATATTAATGTACAATGACAAAAAATAGCAATTGAGTACGAGTATTATAACCACTTATAAACTAATGGATGTGAACCAAATGCTAATCTATAAAGGCTAAGTTAAAAGTTATGTAGATATTAATGTACACTAACAAAAAATAGTAATTAGGTACAAGTACTATATAACACTATAACATCATGGGCCCTAATAGCTTGGCTAATCGTGGGTGTTCTAGTATATTCACTGGACCTACGAGTCGTGGATATACTAGCCTACCCCTTCGGGGATAATAGGCGTGAAGTTACTTTTTTTTCAATAAAACCAGAACTGCTCTCTACTCCTAGTTCATTAATCATACCACACTGTCATCAAAATACCACACTGTCATCAAAATACCACACTGTCATCAAAATAACCAGTGCATCTAGATTTCCAGAATTCTTACTACATTATTTCATTCATGATAATTATTAGGTTCTTCCAAATATTCTTTTTTATTTTATATAATAGGTACGAATAATAAAATATTTGGAATAAAATTAAAACTATGTGGATTACTTGATTTATTTAAATTCAAAGGACTTCATATTATATAAATATTCATCTTTTACGTTATATGTTTACGCTTGTTTTTATTAACAAAGAGGTTTTATTCATTTTAAAATTAGAAACTTTTTTTGAATAGTTTTTGTAGATGGTTTATTAAAATGAGTCTAATATAATTCTTAAATCGATACAATCAAATTACATACTTGATGTTTTGTCTACTTATTTTGAGTATGAAGTAGGTATTAAAGATAATATAACTGACAGGATATTTTGCAACAGTTGGTCTGAATAGGGATCAAACGTCTCTCTTATTGCCAAATACCGTTAAAAGTAGTAGTAAAAATAAATGATTTTATAACAATACAAGCAATATTGTATTGAAATTAGATTGTTTTCCTCAGTATAATCCTGTTCATTTAAAATTATCTGATTAAATACTGACTTAGACTGAAAGGAAAATATTACCACGTGAAAACAAACAAAAAATTGCAGATGCAGTGCACAAAACAAATCCTTAAAATCACTGTTGAACCATCAGCAAAATTCAATAATTTTTTTACATGTAAATAGTCTATATTCGCGGGAAGAAGTAGTTACTTTTTCGCTTACCCTAACAAACAAATACTAGTATTATTTGCAAATTCAAACTTTTATAGCTATAAACATAGAATCGGGTTGTAATACATAATTTAATTAAAAGCTTATAAAATCGCTTTTGTGTTTAACTTAGCTTCCAGACTCAGACTCAGAAACTCCAAAGTTACTTGGGAACCTTCTTGTTAGTCATGGATCCCTAGTATAACTTGACGTCATATGACGCAATCCCTATTTTATTTAATCAACCGTCTATTTTACAAATAAACTAGTTGCCCCGTGTATTAAAAGGTGACAAAAGAAATAAAATTTAATATCGTCACGCCCACATTCCCGAAATGGTAAGCAGATACTTACAGCCAAGTCCGTGTCCATATCGGGAACAAATCCTGGTTTTCCTCACGATCGCGATGTTATACTTTCACCGAGTGCATTCAGAAAGCTTATTTACTCGAAAATGTACATGGCGGGGTTCCAACCTGGACTACTGGAATGGAAGTCCGAAGCACGTCCCCCTAGGCCATTTTTTAATAATCTTTCAAGTTTTTATTGTAATTAATGTACCTAGGTATTTCATTTGTGTTTTCGTTTTTAACTGAAAAGACGGACTTAACACCAGTTACATCCTGGGATCTAATTTAGTCGGTTAATTGTGGCTGCATTAGAGTACATATCCTCTGCATAGCCCTTTAGGGCGAGACAATGTTTATTTATTTTACTATTCTTATGTATATGTGCGTGGGCAAGATCCATTATTTTCATAGTTTATATACTGTACTGGAATTCTATTGTATACATAATTTTTAAAATTCACTTGTACTTTTCCACTGTTTATTTAATTTTTTTAGCTATTTGATTTAAATTCGAAATGTTTGTGTGACAAAATAATAAAACGATATTGCTTTCCATTTATTTATTTCTTCATTATTAAAGCGATGGAAGCGTACATATTGAGTTACCTGCTAATAAGTGACATTGATGTCATATTTTGTGCTTTTTAGATTTATAAGTGAAGTGAAGTTATTAGGAGCTTTGTCAACTTTCATATTTTTAATAAAAAATATTATTATGATACTGTTATATAAACTTGACTGCCTCGTTGGTCGAGGGTTTAGCATACACGCCACTGATCAACCGCGAGGATCGGGTTCGATTCCCGACGGGAACAGGCATTTGTGTGATTTATTTTAATTGGAGGACCAACAGCATATGCAAAGACAAGATATCTAGAAATAATTAAGGATAGATATATAAAGCCAATTAAAGGTTCTCACTAATAGCGATGGTTTGAATAGTGATGAACATTTGTTTATATTTTCAGGTCTGGGTAATAACACAAAAATGTAATTTGCTTACTTCGGGGTTAGACCAATTTGTGTAATTTGTCTGGATATATTTATTTATTATAAACTCTTTTGATTGAGAGAGTAGGTTCAAATTAAAGTTTTTGGTTCAAAAAATCAGCAAAAACCTAAAGAAAAAAGCTTAATTTCATGAAAGGGCCGCGCGGCCAGCGGCAAATGCGCGGGGGCACTATGATACGGCACAACATCTATAAAAGCTGCTTCTAAGGATAATACAAGTCCTTAATTTCCTCAATTTTTTATACATTAAACATTATATTAATTTATAAAATAAAACAGTCTCTAATCTGACTGTATGTCTGTGATAAACTCTGTAACTACTAAACAAAAGATGTATATGTAAAATATATGTTTTAATATATTTAATTGAATATTTCGCTCTACTGTTATATGTATAATATGGACTTAAATAAATAAATATAACGATGTGGGTATCGAAACATTATTCCTCTTTTTTATATATACAAAGTGTCCGCAATAATACAAATACAAATAATAGAAATGGATAGTAATTTATAGATATTATAGATATATGCATTTCATCTTTAAAAAATTCACTACACTAACAGGATCGGAATGGGTCCCCTATATAGAATAGACTCTCTGCCTTCCTACCTGGCAGCTTGTAAGAAGCGAGCATGTGCTAACTTGGTCACTCTCAATAAGACCACTGGTGGTAGAGAGCTGTGTAGCAACTCGCTCGGGTAGGGATTAACTGCCCTATCTCTTCCTGCCGCCTGCCCTATAATGACATGGTCGTGTTCCGGTGTAGAAGAAAGGGTAACCGGTAAACTTGTACATCAAGCACATTTAATTTTAACCTGCATTTCAAGTTCAACATAAGATGTAAAATTTTAATGTGTGCCTAGTGTTATTGCAAAATAAAAAATTGCCGCGCTAAATACTAAAAACAAGCAATCACAGCACCTTGCGTACTTTGCGTACTTGCACGTTAAGAGATGTACTCTGCGTGGTTTAATGATTTGATGCAAAGTGCAATCGTCATACATGTTTATAGCAGAGGAGGCAAACGTGCAAGTGGGTCACCTGATGGTAAATTATCATCACTGTCCATGAACATCCGCATCACCAGGAGTATCCCAAATGCGTTGCCATCGTTAGGTAAAAACATGCTCCTTTCTCGATGGTTCTCAAGTCAAATCCGTTTGGAGATACCTATCTTATTTAATTTTTTTATACATACTTTTTTTTTGTTAAATTCACGCGAACCAGCCTCGAGTTACAACTAATATAGGTTTGTTGTAAAATGTATTTTGCAATGAATGAAGTATCCGGCAACATTTTTAGCAAGTTACTAGGAGTCTATGAAACAATAGAAAAACGTTTAAATGATTTGTTATGACTTCAAATGTATAAACTTCTGCTAATGAATAGGAACCTAATACTTTTAGTTTGTTTTATCCACCTTCTACATGTTCTGCTGCGCCTAGTACAAGATAAAATAATATTTATTGATGAAAGTTGTATAAACAATGGATTGATTGGGTGACCATCATCAACCCACATTAGTCTGGTTTTTTCCTGGCTTAGTCTGGTCTCGGAGTAAAATAAAAAAAAATGTTATTTCAGACTACTAAGAAAACTGTTATTTTAATTGTGTTTTATTAAAATAGAACGTTACGTCCATATCCCCGAAAGTGCAGGCAGAGGCATATGCACCCTCAATTCAATTAGCCGAGGATATTAGGTGACATTATGGGACAGGTGGCAAGTCCGTTGCCATATCAGGCTAAAATCCCAGGTTTCCTCGCAATGTTTTTCTTCATCGTAAAAACATTCAGAAGATGTACTTAAGTTAGAAAAAACTCATTGATACAAGGAGGAGTTCGAACCTGGACTTGCGAAAGGGCATGCAGTCTGAAGCGTGTACCACTTGGCCACGGAGGCTATTTATAAAGTATAATAAAAAATCTAATTACAGATTTTCTGATTTTAAATTACTGAGCTAGTTTTAAAATAAATGATAGTTAAATTTCACAGGACATTTTATCCTTGCGGTAAATAAAGGACTATTAATATTATAAAGAAGAAAACTTTGTAATTCTGCATTTTTTGTCATGAATAAACTCAAAAACGAAAAACCTATTTAAAAAAAATACAGTTTTTATGGGATAAAACAGCAAACAAGCACACGGGTTTCCTTTTGGTAAGAGACAACGGAGGCCTATAGACACCATATTATAATATGTCGCGAGTTTATCACAAATAGACAAATTGGAGACTGTTTTATATTATGAAGTAATATTTGAAAAAAGTAATTTAAGGATTTATATTATCTTTAGAAGCAGCTTTTATAGGTGTATTAAGTGCACTCATGATGAGGCTAAATAAGCCTTTAACCTTCTGCCCTTTCAAGAAATTGAGTTTTTTTTGTTGTTTTAGGTTTTTGATTACTTTTGGACCAAAAATCTCAATTAGTCAATTTGATCACACTCCTTGCGCCAAAAGTGTTTATATAATGAAGTTTGCCGGTTTAGCTAGTTATAAATGTAGTGAAATTTGACAAATCGCCTGATAACTTCACATATAAATCTAAGTACAAAATATGTCATCATCAATCATTACTCATTAGTAGGTACTAAATATACGCTTCACAATAATAAAAGTGGAAGAAAGCAATATCGTTTTATCGGTCAAATAATAACACCGACATTGAATCTTTTTGTATTTCTGTAATCTTGGTATCACTGTTGCTACTGACGCATGTCACTGCGTTATGGGCGTATACCGACCCGACTGATAGCGATATTTTTTGTTCCTATGTTAACATAAAATAGAAAGGCATATTATGTAACAAATAAAATAAACAAATAAATTATCTATCTTCAATGTGTATACAAGCATAATCATTGTATTTTCTTATTTTATATAGTATCATGACTGATCTATATGTTTAAAGCGGGTTCAAATGATGTCATATAAGATGGGTATACCAAACTCACACTCCGTAAGAAAAAATCGGAAATGACATGTGTGTTGAAAGGGTTGAACATGTGGGCTACATATACTAGGGTTGCATAAGACTATAGACGCAGATGTCACACATGCCGCGCCTGTATGTGATCCCCTCGTGAGGTTAAGGGGTGTTGCCCTGTGTACATGGCTCTGTTAAGTAGTGTGAGTGCGATACAACTTATGAGATGATAATGTATTTGTATTGATTTATAATTGCTTATGAGTGCTGAGTGCACATGTTTTGGAGGTTAAACTAGTGACCCTCCCCTACTTCACACGGGCTTATAAAGCATGTTATATTACATATTTATAAACCTTCCTCTTAAATCACTATCTATTAATAAAAACCGCATAAAAATTCGTTAGGCAATGAAGTTATTAACTCAAGAATCTCATGTAAGAGTATTTTTGAGTGGATTCCTTAACTTAATTATTTATAAAAAATGTGAAAATACCCATATTTATTTTTTTATTAAATACATAAAATAAACGTCTAAAACGTGAGCTAAGCCGTGAGGGCACTCTACGGCCAGAAAAATATAAATAAAAGTATTTTTGTGTACTCCAGCCGATTCTTTTTTTGAGGGGAGAGAAAGAAAAAAAACGCAAATAAAGTTTTGAGTAACAGCCGTAACAAAAGCCTTATAAGAATAATATTTCGTTCATTGGCCTACTTTGTTTTTAAGAACGTAACCGAGATCACATTGAAAACCAATCTGCATCTCTTTAACGTAACTAAATAATAAATAACGAAAGGGTTCGTCACGTTTAGCGCCGATGTTTTTTTCAACTTTTGTTCGCATATTTTGCATTGCACGATACACGATATGATTTATCTGACTTCATCTCAAGTACATGGGCAAAATTACACTGTCAAAATTAGTTAGTTTATGTTCACTAACCGTACTTAGGTATACATTACCGTACATCCAATATTTTAAACTAGTGATTATTACATATACACATCCTATTCAAAACATTTTTAATTAAAAAGTTACGAAGAGACGACTGCAGCATGCGGCTTACTATCTAAAAGTTATCAGACGGCATGTACTACTCTATACGCCCTAACTCTACAAACCCAAAAAATATTAACGAAACCCTTTACCCTGGTTAAGAATTGTTATTTTAATGTATTATTATGACCAAAATGACCTAAGAGTCTCCGTAACTGGCGTGTACATGCATGAAGAGAATGGTGAATGCGGAGGAAGCTAAGCAGATATGTAGGGCTGGTCTCGCAAGGGACCTTGCGTGAAGATATATGTATGTAATTACCTTATATAATATTATTTATTAGGTTATTAATTTAATCTTTAAAAAAATAATATATTGTATTTTTTAAACTTTTTTTTGTATAGTAAAAATAAAATGAATAAAGAAATAAATTATATACTCCCTCACTTTCATTTTAATTTTAATTGAATTAGGATTAAGTCTTGGGGACGCTTCTAAGCCTTAAACATTTTTTTTGGGGTTTTTGACCGTTTGCATTTTAAAATGAAAATATCGGTTAGAAGGAAGTGAGATGTTATTTTTAATTGAAAAAAACGTTTGATGCAGCATGGGTAAAACTGCGGGCATGGGATAGTTACGTTTTTTCTTGTTCGTCCCAATCTATTCCCGTTTTTTTATATGACGATAGCTACCTAGTCTAGGAGATTTGACAAGGGCGTCAGTATTTACTCAGAGCTACTGCCATCTGACCTCAGAAGGGAAACCAGGACCAATTCTAGATTAGGTCGAATTTGAATACACGAATCCGAGTTTCCTCACGATGTTTTCCGTCATCGTTATTAGAGCACTTACAAAATGTGTAGAAGGTAGAAAACTAATTGGTTCATGACGGAGTTAGAATCTGGACTAACGGAATAGAAGTCCGAAGCTCTAACCGCTGTACCACCAAGATAGTTATGAATAAAGAATAAGTAATTGCGCACAGCTTATAAATCGAAGAAAGTATGCGAAGAATGTTGTCACTTCTGGTTAACATTCTTCGACATCGCTTTCAGTTCATGGCGCCCTAGTAATGTAGATTCACGTGAGGCCATCTTTGTTTATTTTATTTATGTTTTTTTTATACTTTCTTTATTAAGGATTCATTTGTTTATTAAGCATCTACATAATATTTATTTATTAATTGGACTACATAGCATATTATCCAAAAATACTCAAGATATTAGAAATAAAATAAAAAATTAAGTATGTACCTACATAATGGTAAGCCGTAAGACATCCCCTTTCCATGCATGTTGTTGGATAGTCACAGTTTTTTTACATCTTTTGTAGTAGACGTAGCACTCTGCCAACAGTCAAATTTCATTATTTTCATCAAGTCTATTTCGGACCGTGATTTCGTACAACCGACCTTAAATGATTCTAAATAGTCATGAGTCGCTATAGTCAATATTCATAGTCTTAGGTTAAAGCAGAGATTTTTTATAATATTCTTTGAAGTATTTCTGGTTCCCACGAAAAGAAAAAATTATAAAATTGCCTAAAAAAAGTCTTAAAACACTTTTCTACATAATATTCCCATACAAAGGTTCGTCATAATATTTAAAAGTCAATTTGAACTTTAATATAATACGATAAAGTTTGTGTTAGTGGAGGGGTTTCGGGAAGGCAATTATTGAGTAACGCTAACTATTATTAATGTCAATGTTTGACCAATTTTATACGATTTTCGTTTTCTACCGATTCGTTTTCGTCTGGACCGATTTAGAGTATTTTACTTTTTAACTATTTTGTGTAAGTCCAGGGAAGGTTTCTAAGGTGAGTAAATATGGATAAAATGCTAGAGGAATACAGTAAAAAGAAAAACTTCGTTTACCCCTACAAACAATTCCTATCTGTCATATATTTGATGATCATCATGTCGTTCAGAATTAGTTTGATATGAAAGTCGTTCAAAAATCAAATAAAATTTAAAAGCGAAGTTTTTTGGTTATTTTGGTTTTAAATGTAATTTTTATCCCTTAAGTGCGAGCGATACGAAGTTCGCCGGGAAAGCTAGTGAGATATATTAGTTACAAAAACCATAAAACAAATAATCAGAATGCAGTACCAAGTCAAGCTCCGGTCTCTCTTGAGACAGCCCTTTATGTTGGCGTTGTTGATAATACGTAATTTTAATAATGATTTCTAAGGCCGAGCACTCTGCTCGACGACAAAGTTAGGTGAAGTTGTAAATACCACGCTTTTAGCAACAAATTAGTCATGTATACACACACATACAGAATCGCTTTCTACTACATGCATATTATGTGTGTTTACAAAGTAGATAAAAATATTTTTTGGAATTTTTGTCAGTCTAATCACCCGCTAATCTCTAAAACAGCTGGATCGATTTTGACGGGAATTTCACTGGTAGACGACTGATGTAATAAGACTACTTTTATTTCAGAATTATATTTTAGCAATCTGTACTAATATTATAAAGAGGAAACCTTTGTATTTTTGTATGTTTGTATTGAATAGGCTCAAAAAGTACTGGACCGATTTCAAAATTTCTTTTACCAT
>DVZL01004230.1:0-13126 GCA_018236625.1 Lasaia peninsularis | reverse complement strand
ACTGGACTTACGAGTCGTGGATATACTAGCACACCTCTGCCTACCTCTTCGGGGATAATAGGCGTGAAGGTACTTTAATGGCCCGCTATGTCATTTTTTAGATCCAAAAAGGGCCATATTAACATGAATCCAGACAGGCTAGTATTACAATCCGCCACGCGCTGTTTGATCAGCTGGCGCTAGTCTACCTCATTACGCGGCAAACCTTATGCCGATGTTCAGTAGATTTTCTTTAAAATCCTACCAATATTATAAACGCATAAGTTTGTAAGTCTGTACTTGTTACTCTTTTACGATAAAACAACTAGATAGATTTAAATGAAACTTTACAATAAGATAGCTTGAACTTAAGAATAATCTATAGGCTTTTAACCGACTATAAAAAAAAGAGTGTGTGTTTTTTGCAATACTTATTGTATTTTAAGTCGGCAGAAAACCTGCTATTGTTTATACTTATAAACTATAGACTGCATTTGCAGATTTTTCCGCAAATATTACAATGGAAAGTTGAGTTAATGTTTCATTTAAGATTTGGCAACAAATCGCTATTTTTTTTATCTACTGATCTTATCTGTTATGGTCGCCTCTGCGATCAAGCGTAGTCGGTATCCGAATATGACGCAAGATGCCTGGGGTTCGATTTCCGGTACGGCTTGTTTTTATGAGTAATTTCAATTTATCTGTTACATAACGTTGTCTGAAATTGTATTTGTGCATGATATGCCGATGGACTTAACTCCCACCTGTCACATCGTGACAGGTGGGAGTTAAGTCCTCTCTCATTCGGGGATAGGGGCGTGACGATATTTATGTATTTAATAATAATAATAATAATAATATTTATTTGCAACAACAAAATGTATTTATCTATACAAGAAATTAAACCACTATATAACAGACTCTTAAATACTGTATAGTATTCGTGGAGTCGTATTTGAAACTAGCTATTCCCCGTGGCTTCTATAGTTTCATCCACTATTTCAATCCCCTTTTCTACAATGTATTTAGGTGCTTATCGCAATTTATTCCTATACTATCTGTCACGAGAAGTTCCTTACATTTGGGTCAAAGGAAAAAAGTATTTATTTTTTTTAAATGATATTAGTAAAGGAATTGCTGCAAGCATCCGTAGAAAAATACGAATATAAATACAAATAATAATAACATTATTACTATTCAGCCATATTTCTATTATAAGTAAATACACAATAACAAATAACAAAAACGATAAAATTAAGGCAACAAGTAACAAAATTAACAATAGTGACAAAGTGACAACGAAAAAATAACAAAATTAATAATAACAATCAAATACGCGATTTTAATAAAACAATGAAACATATTCGTGCGTATTCAAAACTCGAATGACGTTTATTTCAAAATAGCGAACCGATGCTTTGCATTCCTTGAGATCGGCGCGTCCCCGTACCACGAAGCACAAACGATACTTGTCAAATAATATCAGACTAAATTAAAAAGGTTATTACTTTCATATAACCCGTAAATATTTTTATTTCTATTGAATATGGTCAGTTAATTATTGTCACGCAGTAAAAATATTTACTTAGTAAAAGAAGTTTGTTTACAAAAAATATAGCTTCTCGTGACGGGAAATATAGAGATTTTTTCATCCCTGAATCCTGATACAAATTTAGTGTCGGCCTTCATCGTCGGTTTTTGATGTTATATTTTGTTTATCTTTTCTTCTTACGTAAATAAACTTTGTGCAATCAATTATCGATGGCTGTGTTTGTACACAGATAAAACCAAACCTTTCTAAGAAAAACCGTACTCGTTCACAAAAGGAGGGCAACGCATCTGTGATACCCCGCTTATGGGAAGTATGCAGCATGTTTATGGGCAGCGGTGATCACTTACCATCTGATTGTTTGCCTCCTCTTAAAAAATCACTATTAAAAATAATTGTTTTGTTGCCTAGTTCTGTAATACTTATCAGGAGAAAGATAAACCAAAATTCAAACCAGGCTAATGAAGCTATCACTAACTCCCTGTATATTAAACAATAGTAAAAATTACCTACTCAAAATATATCTAAATAAAAAGTAGTTACCTCTTTAATCTTTTTGTACTCGCTGATGTGATCTCCTTTAACAGTCTTTGATGTGTCGAGAACATTATCTAGAGAGGAATTACGCTCCAGTATAGCTCCACCAGGTCCTACCATTCCTTTCATATCTGAAAATATTTTTTAGTAAGTTTTTGACAGTGGAAAATATGCTCTGCTTACGAAATATATTAACAATATACTTTACCTTAGGGAATTAAAAGAATTAAAGAATTATAAGTAAAATATTTTTTTTAAACCGGTTTTTGTTTAAAGGCGTTAAATAAATAGAATAAAATTTTCCATCCTAAATTTTTAATAATTCATTTTAAATTATATAAAATCAAAATCAAAATATCTTTATTCGTTAACAAAAAACATAAATATTGCTAAAATGAGGGTAGCGCTTCCTTTTAAACGCATAAGCATTTGTGTTAGGAAGCGCCGCTCTTCCATATCACAATATAAATAATTATAAAGGTGTTTACACACTTGGTCTTATATATTTAAAATTAATTAATAAAATATGTAGTAACATTGTAGGTTGATAGTAAAAGCTTTAAACTTTAATATATTCTTTGTAGCGTTGTAGCGTGATAATATACCCACGCGGGCGGAGTCGCGGGTAACAGCTAATCTTTTTATGGACGATTAGTAGCAGTTAAATTTCACAGATGCATAATCTTCAACCATGTATTTATGTTTTGTTGAAACCATTACTCACCTCCTTCGTCCATGACTCCTGACCTGCCTTTGTTGAAGACCCACAGTTCGGACTTCTCTACGCTCTGTCGTAGCACATCCAAATCTGCTTTAATCTGCTTGTATGATTCAACGTCGGCATCAGACACGAGTAGTTGAACCTAAAAGTAATATTATGCTACAAGATACACAATTATCTTCTAATATTTGTTTTTATAATTTTTTTTGTCTAATAGAAGGGAAAAATGGGTTCAATGGTGATACCACAGAATAATAAGTACTAACGTACAGAACCTGCACTTCTCGTAACAATTCATAGAAATAGTGACTCTAGTAACTAAGCAACAAAGTTAAATTCAGTTCGTGTGTAAGTGCTCCGCACACGACATGATGTTCACCTAGCTATTCCCGCTTTCTTTTAACGCATAACGCTGACACTGTCTAGCGTAAAGTGACGCGATAACTATGGTACCAGAGTGGCTGCTGCGCCACGCAATTTTGTAGGTACTTATCACTGTAGGTACGGCCGAGTGGCGGAGGCCTGCTAATACGCTTATAATATCGAATCAACGACCCGCGTTACATAACCCTAATTGCTGAGTTATGGCAGGATGGGCCGGAGAGAACATCCGCAATAACATGCGCTAATACCACAGCTAATACAGACGGAACACGATTTCACAACTACCTATTACGTTAAACTTGCTTGTTTACTGTCTAGTATTAAACTTGATAAGGCCGTAAACATGTCTCACATACACGAGAACTTCAGAAACCTAAATCAGATTTCTCTTCACAAGGTGCCTGGTTCGATTGTAAGGAAACTTGTTTTATAACTTTTTTGTTCGTAGTTAACATAATGACACCGCCACCTACCGGTTCTATTTGTTCTTTTAAATTATACAGGAAACCATAAAACTATTCATACCAAATTTCGATCCAATCGGTTCAGCCATTTAAAAGTTATGTGTAATAGACAAGTATGGAAGTTAGTGCTTACCACCCATTCTCCCTTAAGCCGTTTCTCATAGGAATAAAGTATTTTCAAATAGGTCCAGTAGTTTCGAAGTCTATTCAATACAAACGAACAATCAAATCTATTCTCTTTATAATATTAGAAACGTATAGATAACGTTGATAGTTTATTTGTAACCAATTTGGTTCTAATATCGTCTAATAGAGAATTATACATTTGAATACACCAGTCTGTGTTTTTTCTCGATGATTCCCTTCACCGTAAGAACAATCAGAAAATGTACTTAAGTTAAAAAAAACTCATTGGTCTAATTGATACATGGCGGAGTTCGAACTTGGACTACCAGAATAGAAGTCCAAAGCACCGACCACTAGGCTACCGAGGCAAGTATTAAATAATGTTAATGTCGGAAAGGAAGGACATTAAAAATAAGTACATTAGCGTAAAACCCGGAGACAGTTAAATGGCAAACTCGTGAGGGCAATCAGTGACTGAGCGGGTAAGTGGGCCGGTTATCGATCGGCTTCAAACAGTTATTATACCACACACATAGTACCACAATAGTCCAGTGGTTAACGAATCTATAACACTGAGCAATGCTTAAGGAGGAGATTCTCAATCCGTATATGTTTTGTTTATGCATGTTTGCTACGTGATTACTCCGTCAATACCAAATTAGTTTGAAGATTCTAGTTTCAGAGGACTTTAAAACAAATAGCAAGAAAAATATCAAAGCGACTCGATAAAGAAATTAAAGTAGGTTTTTTACACTTATGCTAAGTTTAAATTATTATCTTTTTATGACTTATACTCTGTTTTATTTAAGTAATTGATTAAAATTGAATTGATTGAAATTTAATTTCTAAGATGATAAATAATAGTCATGTTTAATTTTCCTACTATTTCAAAAAGTTTTTTAAAAATACAAGTGCAAACTTTCAAATATTATTTAGACACATTAATGGAGTTCAGTAAAAATATACTGTTTTATTAATTTTGTGCTATTAATCTCTGGTTTAAGTCCAAAAGTGTACAAAATAGGTTTAAATGACGATGAAGCGTCTGATTGGCTTATTCTTTTGCAACTTTTCCATCTTTTTGAATATAGAAATAGAAATTAACCTCTTTTCAAGTCAATAAAAGTGATCGATGGGACAGCAGAACAATGATACTATTATTCACATATTATTGCAGCAATTATCGCCTTTATTACTGTATCGTAAAGTCGATTATCGTGATGATTGGATAATTGTTATAAAAAATGACGTGCACTTAGTATAACAAGTATTGATAGGGTACTTATAAATGTTGAAAGATGATTGAGATTTTCAAAAATGACTCAATATGATAAGTACTTATGTTGTTGCATCATAAACACTTTCAAAATATATGTAATATTTATCGTCGACCTTTGGTGAAACTTTATCCCAATCCACTACCTATTGATTTTTAAACTAATCACGGAATAACAGCTTTTCTTTATTAGAGAGATAGTAATAACTTCATATTTATAAAGTACTAGTTAACCCGGCGAACTTCGTATCGCCTGCAATTAGGGTTATGGAATATTGTCATCAAAGTCGGTTTACAGGAATTATCAAATGTTTCACAGGTAGGAAAAGTTTGCAAGGAAATACAAAATCGTTGTTTTTACTATATTCCTTTTTCATATATTTTAAAACCCAAATTAGCCAAAGCGGACCAGCCGCTCCCGAGTTTCAGCGAACGAACAGCAATTGATTCTTATATATAAATAAATAAATAAGTATTACTGGACAAATTACACAAATTGATCTAACCTTTGGGGTTAGATCAAATTAAATGCTTATGTTATGGGTGTTAGACAACGATACTAATACATAGAAATACTTAAATAGATACAAGGATAAATTAAATAAACACCCAGACCTGGAAATACAAACATCTATGTTCATCAGACAAATGCCTGTCCCCGTCGGGAATGGAACCGGAGCCTCGCGGTTAATCGATGCGGTTAGGCGTGTAGGCTAGCCACTCGGCCAACGAAGCGATATAATATAGTATTTCTATGCATTACTATCGTTAACTAACACCCATAACACAAGCTTTCAATTTGCTTACTTTGGGGATAGATAAATCTCGGTAATTTGTCAAAGGATATTTGTAATACCAATTTCGACAATGTTTATGCTCAGTAAATTGATATCTAATAATAAATCTTAACAAGGCGGTCTCCAGCTTTTGGCTTGTTCTCGATGATCATTTAAGATAGGCCGTTTTTAATGATATCTCGACCCTTAGCAAGAGACGTGCACTTTTCTGACTTATAATATTACAAAATAAAGTATTTGCCTCTAGAGTTCAGCGCAGTCAGCGTCCTACTTTAACGCACGAGGTCCCGGGTTCGATTCTAACTTATTCTATTAGTTTATCTGAAGATAACGTTGCCTGAGATTGGGTTTGTGCCCAATATTGATATAGGTAATCCTGAGACCTAATATCGTCGGCTAATCATGGGTGCATAAGAATGTATCTTTGTCTAGCCTTTTCTTAGAGGAGAAGACAGGGAACAGGCGCACGGCTATCCTGAGGGTAAGAGACCGTGGTCTATAGACACCATAGATGTTGTAGGTGCTCTGTGGTGGGGCTGTTAGACCTTATGTACAAGTATACCTTTCGTAGATAATAATAGGCTTGTTATTATCGTTGTATTTCAAAAGTCTTAGAAACCTGCGTGTTAGCTATGATAAATAAGTTAAAAGCAAAAAAAAACTTTTTAGAAAAAGCTTTTATTACTTTTTGAGTTGCTCGCAATGAGCCCTTTCATTTGATACCCATATCATAGAAGTGCTTTAAAAACAACTATTCCGCCATCTTGGTTGGTCTGCCATATTGGATTTAGAATTATATCATGTGTGATCGTGCATTATAATCCAAACTAAACGTGTGCCTATACAAAATTTCAGATTAATCGGGTGAAGATAATATCTATTTCAAAATTGAATTCTAAGATTCCACCCGAACATACATACATACAAAATGAATGTGGAGGAAGCTAGAAAAATATGTAGGATACGAGATACTTCGCATTTTTGTACCTTTTGCCACCCACGCAAGGGACTTGACGTGAATATATGTATATATATTATGTATGTTTTACTAGTGGACTGAATGTTCATATATTAACACTAAATGAACTAATAAATCTGCCAACTCATTAAAGTTAATTTTAAATGAACTGCGAAACTGAAGTAGTTGCGATACGCATTTTGATGGTGAACATACTTATATTTTTATGGTCATTTATAAAAGCAATTTACCTAAATAACGAACATAAAACAATCATCAAAGTCGTTACATATGAAAGTGAGAGCTCGGCCGCCATTTGCTGAACATAATTGTACATTACCTTCAATCAAGCAACATTTTGTTTGTTGAGAGTTGAGTGGATAGTCTAGCGAGTTGGCTATGTAAGTGAACGAAAAAATAATCTTAATTCAAACAAAAATTGCTTATTATTTTATCTGTTTTAAAATGTATATAAAATAGTAACTGTAAGATGTGAAAAAATATATTTAAAATATGTGTGTTACATAAATTGTTACAAAAATATTTGATTAACATAATCTATCACATAGTAGTATGTCAAAATGTAGGAGCTAGTTTTAAAACCAGTGTTAATCATAGTATCTTGTTATAATCTTAGTACTTAGTTAAAATATATATAAATGCTTATTAGAAATTAAGAAGTTAACCTTCTTCTTCTTGATTGATGAAGTTTTAACCATTGAAAATAGTATAGAATGTGAACTCTATTCGTCAGCGGGTAGATAATGATATTTTTTAAATTTTAAAATAGTAATTTTACTTGTGTATTTGAAATTCAAAAATCATACTTTTCACGAGCACATAAATTTTATAGTTTGGATAGTTAGAGGAATATCTTATAAATGATAGAACGGCTTTGTAATATATTTTTTCTTTCATATGAAACGACTATAAATGCTCGCTACACTATACTCCTAAAAATTAAAAGCATTCTTCAGAATCATAGCAATATATTATGTGGTCATTAGTTTAATTGAAATGAATAATGTTATTATATATTTGCGCAATGAATCTGCGGATTTTGAAGTGGTGATTGCTGTACATTTTCAATATTATCTTTTATTTTGTTATGTTCATTGCTATCGTTAGTCTGAATATTTTTCCATATATTACACAATTAGCTTTGCCTGAAAATTCATCCTCGTTTATATTTAATTATTTTATTTTATACATTTTTCTAATATAAAATTCGAAAATAAAAGCAGCCTTAGCTTTTCCTTATTACTTCAACTGTCTGCCAGTGAAAGTCTCATCAATATCGGTCTAGCCGTTTCAGAGATTAGCGGATACCAGCAGATAAATAAACAGACCGATAGACAGATGAACATTCTAAAAATTACTAACTTGGTATATGTAGTAGGTACCTTGTAAACATACATATATGGATTTAGTAAAAAGCGGTTATTTTAATATTACATACAGATACACTAATCTTATTTATTTGTATAGATATTTGACCACTCTGTGATAAGCGTACACGCCCAAAGTCACCGCCCAGCCGAGAGGCTCGGGGTCTATTCCGGACGCGGAGGAATGTCATTTGTGTGATCAACATTGATTTCTGTATTTTCGGGTCTGGATGTATATTAAATTTGTTCTCGTATCTATATAAGTAATTCTATGTATTAGTATCGTTGGCTAACACAAACATATAATTTAGTTACTTTGGTTATAATTTGTGTAAATTGTTCTGAGATATTATTTATTTACAATATTAGTTAATTTGAGAGACTTTTGAGAGACGTGACGATATTTATTTTATTTATTTTTACAACATTAGTTTTTTTTTTGCAAAACTCTATTCTACAAGTATTGGACTAATTATTTTGAATCTTTAATTGATGATTTAAATTTGAAAACTTGAATCAATTATTGTGGGCATGTTGCAAGAGCAAATACTGATCTTTCCAATTATGCGGAAGCTCTGGAACCTAGATTCATTTGTGAGGCTTCGAACTATTTACCGGCCCCTACTACTTGCTAACAATCACTTCTATAAGTGCGATGCACTGTTTTGACATTTCGGTGGTTGTAACCATTATTAATTACTTGAAGTTGCAATTACAGATAATATATTTAAATAAAAACAGATTATAAAAGACGCAGATGAATTGCCGTACTTAAATATCTTTACTGCATGGTGTCATGCTACAAATTTGATATTTCCAATCTGTGTTAATTGTCGCTTAAATCAAAAGTTATGTGCATAAAGGCATGAAGTTAAAAGTACTATCTAGACATTACACTCCTAATACAGTCCTAATTCCAAATATCAAACATCTATACATTCTCATAGGCCCGGTATTTCATTATAATAAAAACGTCTTGTTTCGTCTTTATCTACTCCACCAAACTTGGGACAGGTCTTTGTTAGGAGTGTAATCTCTAAATACCTTTAGCGTCATTGTTTTTAGTTTCCGACTGATATGTGTTTTTTATGTGATAAGGCAGTAGACATGCATTCAGGTCTCCTAATGGTAAAAGACAGCAGTGGCCTATAAAAAACGTAGACGTTGTGAATGAGTCGCTGTCCTGTGACCGGACCTTATGTCACCATTGGTCCGGAACACGACAATGTCATTATGATAGCAGAAATAGGTAAAATGTTGGATCCCATTATGGCGACAGGAATAACTAAGGCGATGGGTGGATCCTTACCCAGATGAGTTGTTTCACAGCACTCTACCACCAGTGGTCATGTTGGTGGTGACCCAGTTAAACTATGCTCGCCTCTTATGAGCTCGGACCGACACGGAAAAAAAGTTTGTTTGTCTGATGGATTATATGCATAGCTGGAGGTGAGAAGTGTATTTATCATTGCTTGGGTTAATCACGGTAAGGGCCAAGGTGCTTAGATCATTGCAGGTTGTAATTGATTCATTCGGTATTTATAAGCCCACCCTAACGACCTGGTCACGACCTGTGTCAGCGTTTGCGCATGACGCAACTATCTACAAGACTATAGGCAAATTATCATTATGTCGGCACGAAACCATTTGATTCGTCTTTTCTAATGTGGTCGGCTAAATTTGCAGCCTGTGTGTGTGTTCCCGGAACAATATAACCTGGCTATCTTTAAGGTCAGAATGAATAGGCTGTACCAAGGTAAGCATGTTCCATCTTCAACCGCATCGTCACTTAACATAAAGTGAGATGGCGGTCAAATGCATACCTGTTCGAACATAAAAATATATATAATAAAGATCAAAATTTCCTGAAATTATTTAGCTTTAATCGAAAACTGCTGTCCAAGATTTTACCCGCGTAATTAAATTATTTAGACCTAGTAGCTTTTTAGTTCCTGTCCCCTATTTCACCCCGATAATATTTATGGGGCTCCCACACAACAGATGTGATTTTATGGTAGATTGTTTCCCGACAGCCAATAGATGTCGCTATGCATATATTTACATCGCTGTACATCGACTTAAATTGAAAATGAAACGATTACGTTGCTTAATTATTATGTATATACTATTTATACTAAAACATTGAAAACGCGAATATTTTGCAGTTTTTATAGTTGACGGCACTGTAAAAGCTTATGAAGGTAAATGTTTTTGTAAGCATTGTACTTTTGACCATCACAATAGACAAATGATAAAAGTGATGAACTCTTACGATAGGCTAAACGTTTCGTAATATCAAAGGTTATCGCCGTAACCCATCTTAGGTTGGTTTAGAATTTACTCGAAACGTGCGCATACGCATTATGGCGCTGATGAGCTCGTTGCGTTGGAACTTTAATCTCGTTAAATCTAAAAAAAGTTACTTGTGCAAAAACTACTTGTGAAAGGGACAAGTATGAAGTAATTATGTGTGTTTAAAAAAATCGTCATGCCCATATTCTTGAAGGGGTACATGAACACGATAAAAGGATGATTTAGGTCAAATGATGTGACAGACGTGAGACTCTCGGACTTCCTTTCGCGTGGTCCAAATACGAACCCCGCCATGTGCCAATGAGTTTTTCTAACTCATGTACATTTTCTAAGTGCTCGTACGTTGAAGAAAAACATCGTGAGGAAACCCGGATTAACTAAATTCGACCTAATCGAGGTTTGAGCCTAGTTTCCCTTCTGGGTTACAGAAAGATGGCAGTCGCTTTGCGTAAAAACTGGTGTCCTAGTTAAATTCTCTAGAAAAGGTAGCTGATCTCTATAATACTAAGACGAAAAAATGTGACAGATGTCAAGTCCGTCGCCATATTGGGTAAAAATTGAATATCAGAAAACGTAATGATTTACAGATACACTGAAAAAACTTATAGAAACAAGTTGCCTCAACTGACTATTGTAACCGGGACCTCGTGTCAACGTTGTAATATATAATCGTTTCGAGAAAATGATCGTACAAGGACGCAGTCATGTAGTCTGTGCCCAAGCAAAATTTGAATAATAATTCACAATAGTAATTACGTAAATGAGATGCGCAGGTCAGGAAAGGGCGGGGACGTGGGATCTATCGAACATCGATTCTTATGAACATAAAATCGATTCTCTCCGGTCGATTGCGTTCGCCGCACCCTATCGCCTTTGTTAATAAATCGATTCAGTTAGGGCTACCAAAAATAAATATCGTAAATAATATAGTCAGCTGAGGAACATAATTATGCTGGTAGGAACCATGATGGAGATTGTGACGTTAAAGAATATTTAATTTGGCATTGGTTGCCGATCTTCCCGCGTTATTTATTAGGAGAGTTTTAATTTTAATTTTGTGAGAGCCTCAATCGAGCTTGATATTTTTCTATTAAAATAACACATTTTTTTAAATTATTTACAGGCACAAATTCTGAAGGTTTTTTTTATAAAACAACTATTAGACCGATTAAATTTTAGACGAAAAAAAATAATTGAATCAAATAGTACCATCAATCCTTGTCTGTTTGTAGATCTTGAAAATATTTGTTTAATCGATTTTGTCATTTTTAACTTAAACATCCGAGATAGAAATAAAAGAAAGTATATATCTTAGCCCCTTCGATGCACCAAAAAAAATCTTTCGAAATCTCGAAAATCATTAATATTTAAAAAGTTATAGACCAACAGTTTCTAATGTTTAGCTTTGTTTTAATGATAAATAAATGAAAATATACAAAATTTTCCCCAGTGGCTTTGCCCGCGTGAATTATCAAAGGCGTAACAGACAGACAGACAGAAAGAGTTACTTTCACGTTTATAATATTAGTAAGGATAATAATAGGATTCAGTAGTTGTTTTGTAATAGGTATATCAAATTTGCTCCAAATTTATATAGAAAAAAGATTTGTTGTTTTTGCAATAGCTCAGAATAACAGACCTCCTAAGTCATATTTTCCATGATGGGCTTATTTTCTAAAGAATTAAATATACTTAAAATGTTTGAATGTAATTTTTCATCTACTGTTAATATTTTGAAAAATATAGTTGCAAATTCGTAAAAATATAACATCTTTTTTTAAGGGATAACACGCAAAGAAGCACACGGCTTTCCTGATGGTAAGATAACCGTGCCTATAGACATCTTAGATTATATATCTGCGTCGCTGTCCTACGGTCAGACTGTTAGGCTTTATGTACAAGTTTATCGATAAACAAGAACTCCAAGTTTCAAGTCGTATATTCGTAAAAACAAGCTTTGAACACTCGTTAATTAATACATTCATCGACTGTGAAAGTGGCGTTGCGTAATAATAATACATCACTATGCTATGTACTACCTATATACATTTCATTAAAGTCGTAGCTTTATGTAATTCATTATATAATTTTTATTTACCTGCCAGTACTAGTTTATTCTTTTTAAGTAACTCAAGGTTGAATTCATTAATATTAATATGTTTTATTATTGGTTGAATTTTCAACAATAATCTAGGTATATATCATATAGTATAAAACAAAGTCGCTTTCAATTCCTATCTGTTCCTATGTGTGCTTAGATCTTTAAAACTATCTAACGGAGGATTATTTGATACGATTTTCTTAATAGATAGAATGAGTCAAGAGGAAAGTTTATATGTAGGTATATAACATGCATAATATACCAGTACGAAGCCGGTCGTCGTTAGTAATGTATAAAATTCTCGTGTTACAGTGTTTGTGGTTGAACTCCACCGAAATGGCTCGACCGATGCTTATGCAATTTTGTGTGCATGTCGAGTAGGTCTAAGAATCGGTCAACATCTATTCTTAATACGCTTTTTTTTCGCTTGGGTTATACGTATGTATGTATGTATGCATGTATGTATTTATGTATGTATGTATGTATGTATGTATGTATGTATGTATGTATGTATGTATGTATGTATGTATGTA
>DVZL01004229.1:0-13127 GCA_018236625.1 Lasaia peninsularis | reverse complement strand
TGACAACCATACAGAACGTGACAACAGCAAGAACGCGTTCCCTGGAAAGAATTCAAAACACAACGGCTTAGGCGTAATTATTCCTATACGATTTTTATTATTCCTCAGGTTCATACAATAATTGTATACAAAACTATTTTTTTCCAATAACTTATATTGTATTTCATTTAATTTTACCTTTTACATGTTTCGCAATTGTAACTTATCGCATTGTAATATGACGCGTCTGTTGACGAACGATTTGTAAGATAACCAAACCATCACTTAACTATAAAGAAATATATATTTAATTTTTTTTCCTTGTATACATTTATTATGTATTTTTTGTAAAAGGGGGGTAGGAATATTGTAAGAGTTTGTGCAACCTACAAATGTAACAGTGTGTTTCGCTTGTGTCGCCGTACGTATACGCCGAGCGCAATAAATGTGTGAACACGGAACGCCTTTTACTTAGTAACACACCATACACCTAAACAGATAAAAACTCTAACAAATACTATTTTAAAATACATACATGCATTTATTAAAAAGCGGTTATTTTAATATTATATTCTGACACTCCAATTTTATATGTTTGTGTAAATTTATATTGAGTTACGGACTTCCACTCACAGATAGGTAATATAAGGAATAACTAAATCTGTTTTCGCAAGTTCTCCTTTTTTGAGATTACTTGTATCCTATACAAATATGGAGCAGATTCGAAAGAAGAAACGATCCTCTAGAATCTACTGAGACTTACGTCAATTGCAATTGCATGCGTAGTAGATTGGAATCTAATTCAATTCCAATACAACTAATTTCATCAGAGAACAGCACTTGAAAAACCACTGTCATGTGATTTCATTACACCTGAAGAGTTAAAACGAATAAAAAACAGTGATGCAGACATAACGGCCTACATACTGTACTACTACTACTACTGTTTTACATAATTCTTTTATTACTAGGGTTCAAACTCGCAATTATTTTATTACATTTTAGAAAATGCCGTAACATTCATAATTTTTAATTTGGTTACAAAAATTTTGATTTTGTAAATCAAACTTGTTTTTTATACAAACAATTACACCGCCGAAAGATCGCCTTACAGTCGCTGGAGCAGGTTAGACCACATGCACACTGTTTAACAGGTTATACAGAAGTCTGTGTCGAAAAAGTACGAACGCCTACGCCAGGCTATGTAGCAATGTGTGTAGAACGCGTATCCACCATTGAGCATCGTAGGCGCTTTCTCTCTCGTCCACTACATGTGTTGAGTTTTATGATGCATTAAGACTCGATCTCTGGGATAGGCTTAAGCAGCAGTGGATTAAGATAGGCTGATGATGATGATGATTATCATCTCGAAAGTTATATTGCAAACTAACACACAACATACATAATATACAATTGCTGTTAGTTAGTCTCACTAAAACTTGAGAACAGGAGGACAGATTCAACTAATTTTGGTTTCGAAGTATTTGTGGAAGTCCAGGGATGGCTAAAAGGTAAGTAAATATAAAAAAATAAGGGAATGTTGAGAAATCGATTTATTTTAAAATTCACATAGAAATTAAATTTAATTTAACAGTGTTTTTTTTTATTTATTATTTTGGATTGAACAAATTTTTTATTTCGTTTGAAAGATTCTTAAATCCCCTTTCAGCTTTTTATTTATAGATTCTGAGACGGTATGAAGTTAGCCGAGTCAGCTAGTCACTATCATAAAATTTTATGGTAGAAGAAGCGAAATGGTTAATCCATGGTTTTGCACAAAACAGGGGCAAAAAAATACACGCAATTTATTCACTACATTGTATTTAATTATCCTAAAAGCAATCCATTGTCAATATTATAATTAGAACCAGTAATAGATCTGCCTTTTTCAGATGCCACGAACAATATTAACTCTGCAATCTCCTCAGGCTCCGAGGCTCTACCGAGAGCAGCAGTTTTCGTGATCTGCTCACATGTGAGGTCACTGTCAGTCGTGTCAAACAGACTCGTTTTAACAGGGCCAGGCGAGATGACGTTCACTCGAATACCGTGTTTACCCAACTCGGCCGCCGCACATTTGCTGAAATGATTCAGTGCGGCCTCAGCAGTGAAGAACATTATCACATCTGGAGTGTATGCAATACCTTGAGCTCCAACACCAGAGATATTCACAATATTGCCTTTAGTCTTCTTCAAGTGCGGTATCGCTAAAGCCGTAAGATAGGCTACCGCTCTTACTTTTTCTGTCATAGTTATATCATAAGCTTGTAACAATTTGCCGTCAAATAATCCACCAGGTGGCATGGAGCCGGCGTTATTGACCAGGACGTCCAACTGACCAAATTTTTTGACAGTTTCATTGATTATCAGCTCACAGTCTTCATCTTTGGTAATGTCAGATTGGATTATAATTGAATTTTTACACTTTTCTGCCACTGCTTTAAGTTTCTTAATTGTTCTTCCGGTGAGTGCGACGCGAGCTCCCTCAGCAGCGAATCTGATCGCTGTTGCTTCTCCAATTCCAGAACCCGCTCCGGTGACGATTACTACTTTGTTCTTGAGGCTCATTTTGTCTCTTACGTGGTTACTTTACGTCTATGAAGATTGTTCACTAGAATGGTGTTACTAAAATTTGTCGTAGTATTTATATAAAACCTGATTATACTAACAACTGATAACAAACAAGCTTCCAATAGTTATTCATCGCACGATTTAAAAATATTCTTGAGTCAAATATGTAAGTCACGATGTTTGCTTTTAAATTCAAGATGATGTAAATACAGATAAAACAATCAATGACAGTCACTTATCAGAGATAACTTCTTGTTCTTTAATTTAGTTTTAAAATAAAGTTGTAATTTTTTGTTTGTTTGTTCGTGATTAATCATTAAAACTGGAAAAAGCTCGAATTTCGATGTGTAATCTCAGATAATAGCTAGTATTAATATTTAGATTACAACTTTAGTTTTTTTTTTTAACTCACTAATCACTGAACTAAGTCCAGTTAAAAGATTTTAAAAGTGATACGATTTTAGTCGTTTTCTAAAATAAAAGCTAGCCTGAGGCTTATTACGTCAAATGTCTGCCAGTAAAGTCCCGTTGAAATCGGTCCAGTGTTTTAGAGATTTATTTTATAGATAATAAATAGTTCAGTATATCAGTACAATTAAGAATTCAGATTAGCAGATACAGACAGACAAACAAGACAAACATTCTAAAAAATACTATTTTGGTATATGTACCTCGTTTAACATACATAATATGCATTTGTGAAACGTGGTTATTTTAATATTACATACAGACACTCCAATTTTATTTATTAGAATAGATTAATATTGATCTACGAATTTTTACTCACAGATAGCTAATATAAGCAATAGTAAAGCCTGTTTTTCAAGTTCTCCATTTTTTTAGATTACTTGTATCCTTTACGAATATGGAGTAGATTCGAAAGGAAAGACCATCCTCTAAAATCTGTTGAGACTTACGCCTACCAATTCCTGCTGCATACGTAGTGGGTTGAAATCTGTTCCAATTCTAATACAGTTGATTGCTCCATAGGACATAATTTGAAAAACCACTGTCGTACGATTTCATTGCACCTGAAAGTTTTAATAAAATGCAGTGAAAAGAATCCACCACCTAAGTTAGCTAAAGGAAAACTAAAGACATCATGCAGCATTAGGCTGGTCAGTTATGAGTCTGCTTTTTTTGTGGCCATGAACTCTAAAGGTGTCCAAAACCAAAGAACTTTTATTAGAACTCAGGTTCGCAAAAAAATAGCCCCGTTGAAAGGCGGCTCCAGCCATTTAAAATGCACGCGAATCCGCGGCTTAATGTTATAGCTGATAGTAATTCCAATACTATGACTGTTACATTGCAAGTGATCAGTCATTTAACCATCATTATCATCCAAGTGTAACAATTATATTTTTCGTTTCATATCAAAGTTTATCTGGAATTGCTATATCACTATTTTTTAGAATTTCATAATCAAAATTTAGGCAGTGAGTATTGGTTCAAGCTATGGGGAACATAGGCCACTGAACAGGCTACTCTTAAGACACTGAGTAGAGTAGGTTCTGCAAAAACCCTCCTGGATTGGTGCTACTAATTCAAAAATTAGAGATTTTAAATATAATTTCTTTGCTGATCTGCTCTTCATTTGCTTCTGTTTTGGTAGACGAGATAGCAACGTGGTGATTATTGAAGTTCAATATAATCTGGTGGCTCTGAAGCTACTGTTCAGTTCAACATAACATATTAATACAATTACAGTTCATGGTATAATTCATTATTTGCAAATTATTTGCAAATTATAATCTTATGATTTGCAAATAAGTTTCTTTTATCATTATCATGATTTACATTTGGGATATTTATTATTAGAATTTACCGAATACTATGTTTGATACTTTCATTAATAAGCAATATGTTGCCAGAGCTTACTTCTGTTATTACAACAAATAAATTAGATTACTCAGTTCGTATATTACTTCAATGCTCATTAGAAGCAGTGGTATTAGCCTAGTTCTTGGCTAATACCACTGTAATGTTAAACTTAAAATACTACTGATAATAATAATATTTTGTCATTGATTAATAATTAGTAACAAATGAATTGGAGTCAATAATCTCCATTTTATCAATATGAATAAATAAATAAATATTTCTGGACTAATTATTCATTAATTATCATTGTTTTATTATTATTTATACAATTTAATCGCATGAATTTATTAATCTCTTGCTATCATGGAGTACAGAAGTCTGTTTTGTTATGGTCAGAATGGCAAAAGGAGGATGACAGGTTATATTTTATTTTTATCATATTTCATCGCAACTCCGCGCGTCAGCAGTGATTTGGTTTTAGATATTTATAATGTATACCTCCAAACAATACAGACAGGAGATAACAAAAAAGATAAACGTGGTAGATGTTTTTATATCACATTTTTCTCTTTCTGTTTTGTTTAATCCATTATGTCCAACTGCTGTCAACTAGATAAAATTTTCTCTTGATAAGAAATTTAAAAAAAATATCTTCACGCCAATATATCCGAACTGGTAGGCAGATGTGCATATAACCACGATTAGCCGACGATATCAGGTCCCATGATGTGACATGTGACAACCCCTATCTCAAGCAATGTTATGCTTTTGAGATAAACTAAAAATATTCATTGATAGGGACGAGATTTGAGCCTAGACCGAGCCTTGATAATTCAAAAATACAACTTTACACCAATACACCATACACACATCTCAAATTTCACACGATTTTATCTTCAATATTTGACTTTAACCAAACAAGATGATGTAGACAAGTTATAATTCCTTAGTCATGATTTTTAATTACGTATATTCAGTGACGTGACAAAATATTTTATCACAGATTATAATAAATATTAATATTGGCAAAACATAATTGTTGATGACGAAACGCTAATATTAGTTGGTAGTGACATTGAAAATCTACTAGTCATCATAAATAATGCTTTTGATTTTAAGTAGCCTGTATTGGCAATGTACTATCAGTCGCTACAAATTGTACATAAAGATAAGGTAAGTAAAGGTATCACACTTCATTTCCAACCTTTATAGCAGTGAATAACCACGCGAATGTTGGTGAGAAAAACTGAATTTAAAACATACCTAAAGTCATCAATTTCACTAAACCTATTTCTGGAATAAAATAAGCAACATGATTTATTCTAGTATGTATCTACTAATATTTATACATAATATGTATTAAAAAAGTGAATTCTGTACATTGAAGTTGTTTAAAAAAATAGGCCCAGGCGATTAAAAATGGACAGCAGAATATATTTTTTATTTTTTTGTTTTTCGTTCTGTCTCTCTGTTTCTTGGTCTGGATTCACATTAAAACTATTGAAATGATAATGATGAAATTTGGCGAAAGGGCAGCTTATTTAGGTAGGTTACTTTTTCCGCTTAATTTCTTAAGTATAAAAGAAGAAAAACCCAAAATCTAAATTAGGTTATAACTCAGAAACGCTCATTCTAATTTAATTTATTGTTTTTAGTTTACAGACCATGTCGTAATTTTTGTCAAGTCTTTAGTTTTTTATTTCAAAAGTTAAAACCATAAAAACCCCTTCACTATTAACGGTAATTAACTAATAGTAATTAGCCCTATATTCGTTTATTCGAATTCGACCTAATCTAGAATTGGGCTCGGTTTCCCTTTTGGGTTGCAGAGTTCAGATGTTAGTCGCTTTTAAAAATTAGTGTCCTAGAATTAATCCCCTAAAATCCTCAGATTATAAAACGGGTTAGAGCTAAGACAAAGTCTGTAAGTAAGTAGGTATTATTATCATTGACTACCAGCCATAATACAAGCATTGCTTACATTAAGATTACATCCATATGTATAAATTTTCGAGGTTGTAAAAACATTAAAATTCTTCCCTGTTTTTTAATGCTGTGAAAATATATTACGTGACGTTGTTTTCAAAGTCGGTTTCCACTGTCTGTATATGTGTGCTAAGATGTTTATAAAAGCTACTCAATGAATTTTGATGCGGTTTTTTTCGAGTAATACAAGAGAAAAGTTCATATGTATACATACATAATATCTGTGTGAAGCCTAGGCTCTTGTCTCTATGTGTTCGAAAAATAATAAGATTAATTAATTTTTAATTTTCTCGCCACTTCATTTGGAAAATCGGTTTATAATTAAATTAGTTACGGTACGAAGTTAGTTTTAATTGAAATACCAACCTGTAAGTAAAAGTTTTGGTAAATGAAAATTTAGTTCACAATTATCTCGAGTACTTCAACATTATTATAAAGTTTTAAATTAGCTTTTGATTTCTGATAATAGTTCTCGTGCAATAACTTAATAAAATACTTAATTATTCCAACACAATTCAAATATGGAAAGAAGGGAGATCTACTTTGACATTTCACGACCGAATCGCTCGTGTGTTATCAGAGGGTGGTGTCGGAAGTCTCCGAAATCTACGCATGAAGGCAGAAATTAATGTGGAGGAAGTTACATAAGTGACACTGGTCGCTCGTTATTCTCAGTACATATTACACACATACATTTATATACTTATATCATTTATTTTTTGAAATCCGAGAATTATTTTATGGCTAAATTAAATTAAATAATGTGTTTTTTTTATTTAACGTTTTTCTTTCATATTTTTTGTTAATAATTATAACACATTTTTTATCATTTATAGTTAAACGTCTGTAATTTTAATTAGATATGTACGTCTGTAAATTGGTGGTAGAGTGCAGCGTAGCAATTCGTCCGGGTAGGGATCCACCGCCTTACTTATTCATATACATTGTCGTGTCGGTCCGAAGAGTTCGAAAGCCGGTAGACTTGCATATACGGTCTAACAGTCCAACCACTATACAAGTCCGGTGAAGTTGTAACAGCCACTCGGGTAGCAACAAGTTAGTCCGTATCAAAAAAAAACCACTATAGGCCAAGGCCTATAGTGGTTGACTCTCACTGTTTATCTCATGAAAAAAAATCTAAAAGTCACTTCTTAAACACTATGGCACGAAAATTCTCGTTCATTTCAAAGGTAAAAAAATTAGATTTGGCTACGGTAAAATTTGTTCTCCGAATTCTTGGTTACGAACCTTCAATATAGACATTTCTATCGCTTCACTGCAGCTGAAAGTAATCACATTGCAACAAAAATCCTATAAAATCTCACTCAATGCACGATTAAAGCTATTTCGAGTGTACTTAACTTAATAATCACTTCAAAACGCTACCTGCAAGCAGAAGCAAATTGTGAATTATAGCTTGGCACCTGAACTGTATGCATTGTCCCGCCTGGCAGGGTTCCAGCAAGAGTGGTTTATAGCTAGTGTTACCATATTTGTCCTTATTTATAGATAATCTATTATTTGATTAATTCAAACAGGATATTTTATTCATCCTAATAATAAAGAGAAAGATTTGTAATTTTGTAATTTTGTATGTTTGTAAAGAATAAACTCAAAAAGTGCTGATTTGATTCCAAAATTCTTTCTCCATTAGAATGCTACATTATCACTGGGTGATATAAGTTATATTAATATGTAGAAAAAAAATAAGGAACCTTCTAATTTAATTATTTAATCCAAGGAGTAAAAAGCGTACTGTAAAATATATTTTATAGCACACGCTGTAGAAAGGATTGATGATAGATCAAACAAGTTTTCTACAATATTGAAGGATGTATCCATACTAGCGGAAACATAGCCTATGTCACTCAGTGAGAAATAAATTTTGAAATTAGATGAACAGTTTTTGAGTTAATTCGTACAATATAATAGTGTTGCTTATTCAACTCTAAATTTACACGAATAAAGCCGCAGGCAACAGTTACAATAGTAGCTGTTGTAAATAGATAAATAAATATAAGCACGAATATTATGACTCATTGTCACGTTCCGCCTGATTCAAAAAGTACAATCTACCTAATTGTAATAATAATTTAATGCAATAGATAAAAGTACTAATTCATTTTTTTATCATGTTTTATTATGACGTTATCATGAGGAAAAATTGTCTAGACAAACTTGAATAAATTATCAGGTAATATTTTGCTCAATTTTTTTACCTTTAAAAAATAGTAGATAAGTAAATAATAATAATAACGTAAAATTATTGTCTCAAAGTCGACTCTACTATCTAACAATTATTTTATGGGCTAAGACAGCAACAATAAGTAAGAAACGATCGTGGACTATACACCAAGGATTTTGGACGTCTTTGTCCCGAGGTCGAGATGTTAGGTTTGATGAGGTAAACAAGTACAGAAAAAGTACATTTACTATTCTTAGGGCCTTTTTCACCAACTCTGAGTAAAGTATCAATTAACTACTCATTGATTAGTACTACTTGACAGATAAAACTATCAAGTAAATTAGTTCCATCTTACGTTACTCGGACTTTGTGAAATTGCTTTCAGCAATTATTCATGAGCTTACTGAGCGATAAGCTTATTTTAAGCTTTACTCAGACATAGTGAAAGAGGCCCTTAATATGCTATTTATTCAATTCACTCTTTACTACAAAAATGTTTATTTCTTACTATCGACTATTATGTTTCTATTATTATTACTATTATGGCGACAGATTTGCCACTTGATACAACATGGGATATAATATCATGGGTGCATATGTACCTCTGCCTACGTTTTCAGGGATATTGGTGTGACGATATGTATTTATTTTTCTAGATGTTAAATACAGCTGCGCCAGTAGCTGTCCTGTGCTTATATTTTGGGATAAAAAGTAGCCCAACCCCTAACAACAAAAATTATTCCAGAACATGGCTCTGATTTTAGTATTTTTACAACTAAAAAGTTTCATATGTGATAATTTGTTTCTGAGATTACAGTCTGGTGACAGACAGATAGACAAACGGACAGCAGAATCTTAGCAATATTTCTCCGTTTTTACCCTTAAAGTATGAAATCCTAAAAATGCTATCTGATTACTAGAAATAAGATCGTAAATAAGACGTATATTATTAAAAGAAATTGCGAATATCCACATATTCTTTGGGACCATGGTCACTTTACAGTGCACAGTTTGTACTGACCGGTAGTTAATATATTAGTTTTCTTTGTTTTGGGGCGACCTTTTGGGTCATAATGCTAACAGATACGACCATTCGCGACCGTATTTTATTTGTACAAATTGAAATATTTTTATGTTTCAGGTCCGGTGTAAGAATAAACTGCTTGTAAAGTTATTTTTTAAATTTTATACAAGAAATTAACTTTGATTTTTAATAAAAACAAGCTGTCCCGACGAACTTCGGACCGCCCGCACTTAAGGGTTGACATTGACATAAAATTCAAAACCAAAATAATGAAAAACCTTTCTCTTTTAAACGACTTTTATATTAAGGTACTTAGGTGACCGATCTTCACTCGGTAGTTCCTTTTTTGTCAAAATTGCCACCTGACGGTAAATCTATGAAATCTTTTTTACACCAAGTGCTACAGATAGACGTGTATTGATGTCGTTATTCGCAATCCCATAAGACCTAGACATATCTAGCTCCATTTTTACCACCTGAAACCCCTAGGCACCAAATTGAAGCGAAATCGTTTGAGCCAAATGGACAAAACCCAATAAGTCCTCATGATGCTCGAGTGACAACTCATTTATCGTAGTGGGCTCCCCTACCATAAAACATAACCTAGGTGGTACCAATTCGGGTGAGTGTTTGCGGTACTTTATTATGAGTAACTCTGCTGACTGTACCGTTGATCTATTAAAGTAATATTGATCATTAGATTGTCTTTCTAACGAACGATGAATTTATTTACACGAAAGTCTAAAAAAAATACGAAATTTATTTATTAATTACAACAAATTGTAGACTGGGTGCTGAAAGATTAATCGAACACGAGCAACCCTTCAGAGCTAAACTGTTTAACCTAGGATGTCGTCGTAGAGTTTCTATTTTTAGGTTTTCTAAGTTAGTAGGGGAGCCTAAAAGAAGATTTGGAGAGTTACTTGAACGTGTCAGATTATGCGAGGGTAGATACTATGAACCATAGTAAACATTATAATACGTAAAGTCTCTATATAGCGCCTTACGTGTAGGGTATTGTGTCTAAATTACCCTACGTATAGGTAGTGTCAGAAACATTTACTAAACAAATCATCTATGTTTATTTATGAGAAGCTGGCTTATAGACATTTTTCCTTCGTTGGAGACACTTTGAGAATAACTGATGCGCTAGCATAAGATCAAATTGACTTTTTAGATTAAAGGTACTGACACACGTGCTCGTTACTAGCACGAAAGCATGCTTTCAATGAGTTAGTGCTCATGAATAGCATGTGTGTCACAACATTGTTATTAATAAGTATGTTACGCTAGTTAGTTATTAGTATACGCTCGTTTTAAGCATGCATATAAGCATGCCTTTTTTTGAGCACCTTAAGTGACTGAGTATTCCAATATAGTGTTAGATTTACCTATATGTTTATATTTAGAGCACCTCCGACAAGCATTTCGTTGACTTTGGTTCCATACTATAAGATTGCCTGGAGAAATCACTGAATCGATCAGGCCGCTTTTGTGTATCATTTTCTGTTTTGTAATTTTTTGCTGCACTAGAGTTATTCTATTTTATTCTTGTACACGCACTACGTAACGTTATAAATAAGGTCACGTGAATTTTTTCCACTATATAATGAACAAACCCAAATTAGTCGCTGTGTTCGAGTGACTTCTCATATAAATTACTTGGTTTCCCTACTAATAGGATGCACTTAGTCGAGTGTACCCAGAAACTCCACAAATAACATGACTCGAGACGTTTGGTATCACCCCCGCTTCACATGGCTAGGATTTGAAATTATCTGCGTAAGAAGGTATTTCTAGACACGTCACCTCTATGGCCAAGCATAGTTGGTGTCCGACTTTGACGCTTGTAGCCCTGAGTAAATTCCCGGTTAGGGCACTAGTTCTACGAATTTTTTAGCTTATCTAAAAAACATTACATTAATTGATCCCGATATGGCGACGCATTTACCACCTATCAGAGAATCATGGGTGCATCCTCCCCGTGTTAGTCCGGGCTCCGTTATAGAATAGGCCAACTGATAGGATAAGATGAAGAGATGAGCACAGGGTTTATCGTCACCAACACCATGACATTGATTAGGTGGTAGAGGCTTGCTACGACTTGCCTGAATTGGTACCACCGCCTTACCTATTCCTGTCACAATAGCGTCAGTACGCAAGAGTCTTAACCAGCCTCAGGTTGGCAAGGCACCGGATTTATTGATTGGTCACAATAGTGTCAGTGCTCACCATTGTCGTGTTCTAGTTTGGAGGGTAGGGTAGTCGGTAAACTTACGCATGCAAGAGGCTTACCATCCTAACCTCAGGTTGGCAACGCACCATTTCTACCTTTGGTGTCTATAGGCGACGTGTATTTCTTAGCATCAGGAAATCGGTCTGCTTATTTGCCTTCCATACTTGGTATTTTAAAATGTTGGAAACGCACTTGCGAGACCCTTGAGATCGTGCTTTTTGTAGGAAGCGATGATTACTTACAATCAGGAGTACCTACAGCTGGCTCGTATCCCATTTATCACATGAAGTCACTTACTTTGCGTACAGCTGGTGCATCTGTTCCTCGTGAGTCTTCTTCATGTCTTCGATCTCGTTCCTGAGCCCGTCGACCTTGGCGATCCAGGCTCCCTCGCAGGCAACCCTCACCTCCTCAGCGCGACACTCCAACTGGCCGTTCTTCTGAATATCATTACAATGAAACGGTCAAATGGACAGTCCCACCGCAGTATGACAGAATGATTAATACATACATACATATCTTCACGCCAGGTCCTTTGCGTTATAGGTAGAGAGTGTCTTGTACCTAGTGTCACAATCCCTTTATTCCTCCATATTCACCACTCTCCATACAAACACGCCGGTTTTAGATGATGTCAACACCATCTTCGGATAATACGCGAGCTATTAGGTCGTGGAATATCAAACAAGGTAGACCTATAGTCATTCAAATTCACATTATGTATCTGTTTTGTCAATCTTTCACCTTTCATTCTCTCCACGTGAACGAATCATCTCTCTCATTCAAAATCGATCTCACTATTACGAATGCGATCCGCGAGCCTTACTCAATAGCGTAACAGAATGTCATAATAAAGTACTCCCTATAACGAAAATCGTTACTTATTGTTAGTTTTTAATCATAACTTAGTTTGTAGTATAAGATATCTATATTAATATTCTTTTTTTCTGCGTTTGATAAATGAAAAAAACACTGTGAATTGTTTTCCAAACTTAATAAAAGCAAAATAGGATTTTTTTTCCCAAACAAACTTATTAGCTTTTAATGTCAGGCGGTACGAAGATCGCCAGGTCAGCTACCGTTTTGTTGTTTGTCTTTACTTCTTTAATACTATCCGTGTACAATAAAGTATTAAAAATTATTATTAAAATAAAGTTTCGTTGTATAGTCATCCCAAAAAATTAAGAATTTTCAAAGACAAAGTTGAACATGTCTTAACCTGTCTAGACTTTATTCAGAAAGTCTTTTTTTACTTTTTCTATATATCTCATTGTCTTTTCTATATATTACAGATATAGAAAAAGTAATATATAGAAAAGACAATG
>DVZL01004228.1:0-13127 GCA_018236625.1 Lasaia peninsularis | reverse complement strand
TGCATAAGTATGTACCTCTAGTATTATAAACTTCTTTTCAAAGTAATTTTACCCCCATCGAAATCTATTTTTTGTGATATGCAAACAAACTAGCGGTCAAACAGATGCCATACACGCATCATAAATGAGATAATGCATTTTCGAGTTTTAAACTTTGTTTACCGGATATCCCTACCATCGCCTTACCTATTCCTGCAAACATAACATCATTACCATCACTATCATTTTCTGTCCAGCAATCTCAACTACTAGCCGGCGATGAGGTTGTCACATCTGAATGTGACAACGCTCAAAAATTATATTGTAATTATTTTGTACCTTAATTAAATAAATTAATTAATTGAAATATTTTTTTAAAATCTTTAGAAAAATGTAATACTCGTACCAGAGAATATGACGTAGCGATGGCTTTCCGCAGTAGCCACGTAATTGGTACATCCCTCTTATGTCAACAATAGCGCCCCCATCGCTAGATACATTTTAACCGTCCTTTGTAATATTATAAAACTTACCCTTTCTCTGTTTTTATGTTGTGTTCCACACGCAACACTGAGAGAAGCGCCGCTTCAAATATTATTTTGTATATTTTTTATTAGTTGAAGAAACATTATTCTCAAGTAAAGGAAAACAAACATTTATGTTTCTTGATGGTGAGAAATACACATCGGCCTATATCGTAATATTGTAAAACTGAGGCCGGAATGTCAAGCTTGTGTTGGTAAGGAAATATACGACGGCGGTAATCAAACAAGTCGCAGATATACAAATAATTCCTACTGTTACATCTGACGCTGCAATCGTGTTACTACATTATAAAATTTTTAACAATGTATACTTGAACGTAACCTCATTTTCCCACTCAATAAACGTTGAATTTCCTATTTGTTATATTTATCGTATGAATTTTTAACAATGTAGCAACAATAAACTGTCGCATACAAAAAAGTTTTAAGAGATGTCCAGCTTCATCTATCATAGTTCATACTTCAGAATTTAATTTCAAACTATCGATGTAATTCATTCCTATAACGCCCTACTCGAGACTCCGTTCATGTTCCGTTTATAGTACTTCAAAATTAATTTACTGTCTCAGCGGCACCGTCCCAATAGAGTAATGAGCATAATATCAAAAAAATCACGTCAAATTTCATCTAGTTTCTAATTTATAACGTTAAATCGTCAGTATCTTAGAGTCGCTTGTGTCATTTTTACAGCAAATATATTCATAAGATCATCTTAGTGTTATTAATATAATTAATAATATTTGTACAATTTTTATTGTGTACTAACAATAAAAAAAATTTTTATTGTGTACTAACAATAACCTTGAAACAAAATTTATAATCAAAATATTAATAAAATAACGAAACGAGTGCACTACGAAAATATCGATAAAATTAGTTCCTTCACAACCCTTTACATGAGAAGACTCCCGGAGAACCCCTTTGTAGTGAGATGGAATTGAGTTATTGTCGGCGACATAGTGTGGATGTGGATAATTTGGGAAAATATAAGACTAGCTCATAGTTTTTTTCGCATTTCTCGAGGAATTAGAACATGTGAATAGAATGAAGGTTTTGTTAACGCCATGCTTACAAACATTATTGTTTATTCAGGTTAACATCTCTTTTGTATTTTATTATCTTTAAGTAATCCGTCAGCCTGTTAACGAGCCGTGAGCCTAAATGAATGTCTTACGACGAAGCCGTGATAGGTATAACCGATCGTCACGTACCTGATAATATGAATTCATTTCACATCATGTATTACGAAAGATAATATATAATGTACCTGTTGGAACTATCGATGTAATTAACTGTCGCTCTATTTATATAAACACTGCCCTTGGATCTCTCTGGAGTGGATGGAATTGAGTTATTGTTCTAGACGTCGACGTAACTTGATGTAAATAATTTGATAAAAGTCTAGAGTCTAAAATCTATACAACTACCCTTATGTTTCTATTTTAACTTTATAACAAATAAAATAAGTATCCCACAGTGAATTTAATGCTAGCAAAAACATTATGATACATTGACTGCGTCATCGGTAGAGGGGCCAGCGTACCCACCTAACACCATCGGTTGACCGCGAGTCTGGGGTTCGGTTCCATGGCATTTGTGTGATGAATTTAAGGGTCTGTATTTCGAGATTTTATGTGACTTAACCGAGGATATTTATTAATTTACAATAAACACAAATTAACAAACAGACGAAAATTCAAAAAAATCTTTTGTGATCGTCGTCCCGTCACCATTCAGCAAGAGCACCATCTTTTTCAAATCTTTGTTAACATAATATGTGGAAAACTATATCGATAAACTAATTGATCAATCCCTTCCCGCCCTATTCATGCGATTACTGGCCGCGTACCCCTTTGTACCAACTTGCAATTGAGTTAGCCCTAGCCGCCAATATAGTGCAACGTAGATAATTTAGTAAAAGTTTGAACAGCCTAGACTTAATATGATTTCTAAATAATTCGATATAATCCTTAATAGAGGACTAACCTCTACCTCACTCCACACAATTGCAAAAAGTTTTAACTCAAAGAACTATGACGTCAGTTCCGATCTAGTAATAGACCTTTTACGCTTCCGCTTTATGAATACCGTGTGCGTGGTTTATATCACATAAAAAGTACTTTTGAAATTAAAATATATGTAATAAATTTGGTAAGATTTGAAGTTGAACTTATAGGAAATACTAAATAAAAGATAATAAGAGGTTCAGTGTTTTGTGGTTATACGAGAAACTGTAGAAAATATTTAAAGCCAGAATAATTTTTAGATTGTTATCTGAGGTGTTAGCCATGCTTTGAATACAACTGACGATAAGTTTATGTTAATAGTCTATCAAAATATAAATTAGTTATAAGAAATACGTTGAAAAACCTTAAATCAGGATTTTAAAGTGCAATTATTGGCTACAGTGCATTTAAAACCCCCGATCCCAGTATAACAACGCAGACCTCGACATTATCTTATACAGAAACGGATAAGGCTGCGATGAAGATCTTATGAGCTCTTCATTTGTCAATCGATTAATATATTTTATAAAACGATTTTTTTCCGGTCAAGTGGTTACTTCGTACTTCCATTCCAAAATTCCTAATCTGGATGCCGCTATGTATTAATGAGTTATCCCAACTTAAGCATATCTTCTGAGCCTTACGGCGAAGAAAATTATGGTGAAAAAAGCCAGATTTCAAATTCGACGGAAACTAGGGTTAGGCTTTGTTCTCCTTTTTTAGATAACAGTATATAGTATATAGATGGCAGTAGAGACGTGTAAAAACTGGTGTCCTTGTCAAATCCTCGGGCGATTGTTAGATTAGGTAGTCGACACAGGTGTCATTTGGTGGGTTAAGCCTAACACAAAGATAACTCGCATAATAGTTCTTGATATTTATATAGATTGTTCTGATAAGCAACCGGTAAAAGCACCTTGCCACGTGTATTTCTCGCCACGTGTAACATTCGCCGCGGCTACTCGAAGAAATAAATTCTTTGATTAAAAAAGTTCAGCTCAAAATTATAAAAGTTCAGCTTTTCCGTGAATGTTTTAGAATTAAGGCCAGAAAGTGCGCATAATTTAAGTGAAAATTAATCCGGCTGTGATTGAATATTCCTCGCTTTTTGGATTGTTCTGAGAAACGTTTTTGATTTTTTTCCTCATTTTAGCCCATTCGTGGGTTTATGTTGTTAATTTAATGAAAGAAAGGAATTTCAATGACACTAAACTTAGTACAGGTAAGTAAAGATTTGCACAGTTATTTCCGACTTATTTTGTACATAATCAATTGTTTACGTAATGAATGCGACATCTTCTTTTATACTTATATAAAATTGTCGTGTCAAAATGTTCGTTCCCGTACTCCTTCGAAACGGCTTGACCGATTCTCATGAAATTTTGTGAGCATAATGAGTAGGTCTGAGAATCGGCCAACATCCATATTTCAAAGTTTGCCGAGTCAGTTATTTTATATAATAATGAGCAAACAAATGAGCGGCTCTTCTCCGTGGAATTGACAACGAGCATACCACGTGGGACATCTCTATCTTTTGGCCAGGATTTTAGACTACGTGTGCAGCAAGTCTACCTACCCTACCTTCAAGCATGGAAGATGACGAAGGTAAGCAATGACGTCAAAACAAGTAAGATTACCTATATTTTCAGACCCTGTGAAGACAGTGGCGTATTGGCGGCAGGAATAGGCAAGGTAGGTGTAGTAGATGTATCAAGCAAAAGTGCAGAAGTGGCGTAGACGATAGCAAATTTAGGATCGGGCGCGTAACCCCATTACTTTGAGCCCCGCGCCCCGCGCCCCACGCCCCTCGCTTCATGAAATATTAAAAATTCAATGGCGCTTCTCTTTATTTTAACCCCCTCACACCCCGCGACACCCGCCTTCCCATACAATATAAAATGAAAAATGTATTTGAAAAATAATGCTCGCCTATTATTTATAATTTGTGCTATACTGGTATACTTGGTTAGGGAAAATATCTGGAATACCGAATAAGTCAAATATTTACAGAGCTTCAGGGGAGTTTTTATGAATGTTAGTTAATTAAAATGTTGCATCGTGGTAGCAGCAACATAACTATCGAACAGAATTAATTCTTAAACCAAACTGGAACTGTCATGGCCTTTTTGTTTTACTGAATCGAATCAAAAATTTAATCAAGTGTTGTCGGAGTGGTTTCAGAACCAATGTCATTTTAAAGCTGACTTTCCAGTAAAAACATCGTAGTTACGAGTAGATCACAGTAATATAATGAGAATATTTTAAAATGTATCTACAAATATAAATCTAAAAAGGTTTTTCAGTGAGCGCTCTAAACTTAGATTTCCAACCCAAACTAATTGAATATAGTACAAAGACGTAAAAAAAAGGTTGAAACAACGGTCAAAATAATACAAAAGTTTTTTTACATAGGTATATCTAAAAAATAAATTAAAGAAAATATTGAATATTCTTGTGAAGCTATATCACTAAAATCTAAAGTATAATAAAAAAAAAGCAACAACAAAATTCCTATTTCAAATTTGAAAACCTTAAATCGAACGGTGTTTTAGTGAAATTCCGCAAGTTCAGAAGCGCGAAACGTCAAGCGCGTGGCGCGACGGCGACACTTGGCGTAGAGAACGAGGCGACAAAGGTTTGCCTGCCCTATCTACGCCTTCCCTCAACCACTCGAGCCCTCTTTTGTTTCAAATGTCCATTACCGAAGCCAGTGTTCGCGTCAAAATGCCACATAACACACAATCACAATGTGTTTTTTGCTTTATAAACTTTCATATTTTGTCATTTATAAGAGCTGCGACATGTGTTTGAAAGAAAAAATGTTTTTGGCTTTTAGGAAACCATGTCATGATTGACAGTTGATTATAGTTTTTAAACTGATTTTAGAACATATTGTGACACTGTAAGGTAATAATTTCCTTTTTCATTTTGTGTATTTTTCCACCAGTATCATATTTTCCAGCATTATTCGTGAACGTCACCAGCCTTTCAAACAGGTTTCCCGCAAATAGCCACGGGCGGCCGGCGGGAGGGCTTCGATTATTCGTTTACACTTTTTAAGTTTTGCTTTTTAATAGTATCGGAAGTTAAACAAATACTTGAATTTTTCAATAGTAAAAATAACACGATACCGATCGACACTTAGAGATAAAAATGCGTTGCCAACCTCAAACTTATCTTAGTCCTAGTGAAGTTGCTGTGTAAGTTAATTGACCTTCTTACCCCTTTTTATTTAGCAAGAAAATGTAACTGACGTTTTAAAACCAAATAGGTTAAGCGATGACGCTAATGCGAGTCATCGAAATATTTCGCTACTTTAGTATATTTTTCGAAGATTTAATATTACAAGTGGGTTACCTATTGCGTAAGTTTTCCTGGAACAGCAACAACAATAAGTCTTCAGAATAAATATGTTCATTGTGTATATATAAGTTTATTACAACACCGACCTGTTCCCGACATCGTTGCTAATGTGTCGATATATCGCAGCGGAATTCCAAACAACTCCAATTTTATTGTGAACTTACCTGAAATGAGAAAAAATAGAATTAACACTAGTAACAACCAAAAACGTTAAGCGTAAGTAAAATTCAATCAAATGGTTCTGTAGAAATTTTATATATTATAATAAAATATATACATTCGTAGTCATGATAATAATAATTATGGAAAAAATAAGTTATTGCGCTTTTTGCTGTAAAAAAAAAACACAAAAAATATATTTCAATATCTATACCTTACTTAAAATCAATTTTGTTTCTCTTAACTCACACCACTTTTTTCTATAACTTTTTTCCTACAACCCTTCAAAAAAATTAAATCTTCAATGATGAGAATACATTACTTAAATTAAAAAGGTAAAATATGATTAAGTTATCTTATTATTCTAAATGACTTATATTTCATACGTGATATGAATTTAAAAAAATAATTATGACATTCTTTATTATTATCCAAAAATAATAATACAATAATTCCCCTTTCTACTCTTCAGTACGTTCTATAGCCTTTGACATCCCTAATCCCTTGATCTCAATTTTTCTTGGTGGAAGATCCCACCTCATTTTTTAATCCTTTATTTTTTGCGGGTTTTTTCTTATCTTAAGCATGTTTTATACAGTTTTTGAGTCATGTCGTAGACATGGAGGCGCTGTATATTCATACTTAGTATTTAAAACTACAAAGTTAAGAATATTTACCGAATAAAATCCCTATCGTGGATTGATCGATAAACCCAATAAAACCTTGAATAACAAAACATGAATAACATTTTCACAATTTCAATGCGGAACTCTAAAAGCATGCAAAACAATCGCAGCTTATTGTGTAAAACTGGACTATTTATAAACAGTAAAAACTCTACGTCGTATCATAGGCTATTGTGTTTCTGAATTGCCTTTTTAACGTTAAATACATATTTTAATAACATACGAGGTTTTATTAACTTTTGCAAAATGTTTTCATATAAATATTTGAGACGTGTTTATGGCTAAAGTGCCTCCCTCATAAGCCTTACAACTCATTATTGCAGTAATGCTGTGAATATGAATTGCTTTTACAACACAAAAAAATAAAGATCTACTTTCCTTTGATACAAAGATTGTAATCGAGATAAATACACTTATTTCTATGGTCATATCTCAACCGCTACATTTTTATCTGAATTATCTAACAGGGAATATGCATTAGGTTATGGTCTACGAACTCAGTAAATATTTAAAAAATACATCGTGTCAGGCCCATACGCCCGATGGGGTAGGAAGAGGTACATATGCAGAGTAGAGGTGGCACGTTCGTTATGTTGATATTATACTCTTGTAAGTATATAAAATGGTCCAAGAGTGTCCAAGCGGTTTGGAGATCAGAATGACATTCAGCTAAATAAGAGATTGTAAAAATTAGAAATGACGAGTTTCTTCAGCAGGAATGTAATGCCGACGTGCGACGAGGGAGTCGCCACAATTTCACCATTTTGCTAAATACCTTATTGCATATTCCGATTCTCGTGCGATCTGCGGCGAAATTTTCGAGATTTTCAGCTCTCGGCGAGCCCGAGGCCTTGTTAAGAATCCCACCGGACGTACGTATTTGAATTTTGGTCAGTTACCTCTATCGCGAGGTATGCCAGCCTCGATACTATCGAAACTTCGTTATGAACCGACGCCTTTTGATTTTCATATTGACATTGTGTTTGTAGACAAGATTAACATTACAACAGTCCTGTAGTCCAGGCAGAGGGCGCCCCGGGTCTGTTCTCCAACTCCTTTTCGAATATTTATTAATGAATAATACAGTTGTACTTAATATACTTTCAACTAGGATAGGGAAAGTAGGGCTGACTGGGATTGTCACATCCTGGGGCCTAATATAAGTATAGTCTTCTAAACGTGGGTGCGTAAGTATATACATCTGCCTACCCCTCGGGCATTTGAGCGTAATTATATTTATTTGTTTTACTTTATTTATTATAGTATAAACAATACAAGAATAACAAATATTATGTTGAAAAAACTATTTATCTTTCAACTATAAAAATGTTAACATTTTAATATGACGCACGTATAATTAATATTTTCGTTAACTTTTTTCAATTAAAAATAAAATATTCTCAGTATTTTAATTCTATTTAAAATAAATGTAACGCATTTTTTCTTAAATAATATAATAAATGTATTACATAATTAATAAAATAACAGTAAACATTTTAAAAATATTTATTAATATTACCGAAGGCTAAACAAATTATTTTTATACTTTGAGTGAGACTATCAATTATATTTATTATGATGAGTATTTTAATTTTCGAAATAAATTATAGCCATGTTACTCACTGGTATTGTAATTATGTGTAAATTATTAAAGTAGTTAAAACCTTAAATACTCAGTATTCGAAGCTGTTAACATAAATCATAAAGAATTTAAATTGGGATTGAAACAAAAAAAAAATGTTTACAGTATAGCAAACAAAAGCCGGCGGGCGCTTTTATATTGGACAATGGCACCCCTGATTTCCTTACGGGTGGCGTTAGACCGCTCGTTAACCGGAAATGACGTGTCTGTCATATCTTCACACTGGTGACGGAGAAAAGGCTACACACCAAAAACCCCCAATTGCGACACGGATTTCATTATTGCGTAATTTTATTGATATAGCTAAGTTTCAAATTAGCTCATTTTAAGGTCGCCTGCTTATTACATACATATCTTCGCTTCAAGTCTATTGTGCGATAGGTAGAGAGTACGCAGTGCTGTCAGAAGACTGTGCATTTATATACAATCTTCATCTTATCTAATGGTCAGAGGATGTAGGTTACTGGCCTACTTCTCGTCCGGATAGATATCACTGCCTTTACTCCTGCGGCCATAGCCTTAGTGATCAACAATGTCGTGTTTCGTACTGGATAGCATAATCGTTAGCCCACGTAATGTTTTGCAATTTTTTCAAAATTTTTTTCTAAATAATTTATTACAATCAAATATATAATGAAATAGACAAGTTTCGATCTTCTTAAAGTTTCGTTACGGGCAACTCAAAGTCATAAGACGTAAAAATGAGAGATAACAAAGAAATATTTTTCACTAGTTATACTATATGATAGCTATCAACATCATTAAAAACATTGTAAAAACTGTGTGAACTTAAAAAGTAATTGAAGTGTTATTTGAAAGAGCGTTTAAATTATAAATTTTTAAGTGAGCCGTCCAAAAACACCATAAACAAGCCGTGGTAACTACGAGGGCCATTCATACGATATGACCCCATGCATTATTTTGCAATATGTGATACTAAAATTGTCTAAGCACAGCACCCCTACCTAAACTAATGCACACACAGACACGAAGCACGCACACTGATGCGTACCACTTGCACCCCACAACGTTAGTTATATACAGGTTGTTCACATTACGCAAATTAGAGGCCTAATTTATTTTATTTTACACTTTTACTAGTTTTATTTTCATATAGTATACAAAAATATTATAATATAATATTTTAAATTTGTAACTGTTTATATTGGCATATGTATTTGATGTTTGCTTTCACTAATTATATAAAAGCTATTTATATTTAAATTTAAAAATAAAATACATGATTCTAACTATTCTATTCTCAGACTTAAACCGAGTTTACGTGTTCATCGTACAAAACCTTGTTACATGTTTTTTATTTTTATAATTATAAATAATTATTAAGTTTATCTTTTGTTTAATCTAAATAACGTTTGTTATATTATGTTAGTATTTCACAACACAATAATGTTTCATAATTAATTTGTGTTATACTAATAACCGGTTTCATTTAAACATATGTATGTCTGGTAATTATAAATAATACACTAAAACATGGAAAAAATTATAATTACAAAATATATCACCGTGTTTATATCTATTGTAAACACGGCTATGTTATTCCTCATTCAAGTTCTTAAGTTTATCATATTTTAAAGTTTATTTTATTATGTCGAATGTAATATTTTTTTATATTGATGTTAATTTTTACGTAAATAAATTTGTATTCGTTAGAGAACCAAGTGAACTGTTTTTAAAAGTATGTTATGAGATATCACATTGTTGAACGCCGTGTTAGGTGATGTACTTCAATTTCCGGTACCGAATAAAAAATACAATTAAAATCTTGCAAAACGAAAGTAGATGGATATTTTGGCAATTGAATATTAATGGTTTAAATTGCAAAAAAGAAACGAAGTCTATCTGGAGCGGGAACACATCGTTCGGAGGTTCTAACGAACAGCAAATCACAATATCCGCTACGCTCAATTGGCGATGCTAAATTCGGAACACGCTGTAGGTCGGGGAGGCGCGGCGTGCGTCTATTTGTTTTGCCATAGCTTTGTCGGGCTAGGGACATGCAGGTCATTAATTGTTGTAAACGCCAGCTCCTAATCGATAGCGCGCAACGTTCGATTCTAGTTTATATTAATGCTATTTGCGCTAACCGTAGGCACTATCACTCTAACTACCGCTTTGACACCGCGCCTGCTTTTTGACCTTCCATTTAGACGCTATGAACATTAGTCCTGTGTACAAACGGCGTCGGACATATTTTTCTTGCCAAGATACGCGACCGTCAACGTTTCGATAGTTTGTACGCAAAATTAACTGCTATTTACATTCATGCTAGCATCGTAGTTAAACTTTTAAGTTAAATCAAATGTGTATTTCCTCGCACATATATGATATTTATTGTACTGAGCATTATACATGCGAAAATGTATAAAATTATGAGAAAAATATTTAAGAAATATAAAATACTTTGAAATGATTGTAGAATTCTTAAATATCTTATTTCTAGGCAAATGTAGGTAAAGTCTATATCTTAAAAATAAAAAGTGTAAAATATGCACAATATATCTGGAATTGTTTCTAACACTAACCAAGTCCTATAATTGTTCTATAAAAATAATTATTTGACCGCCTCGTTGGACGAGTGGCTAGCGTACACGCCTAACCACATCGACTAACCGCGAGGCTCTGGTTCGATTCCCGACGAGGACAGGCATTTGTGTGATGAACATAGATGTTTGTATTTCCGGGTCTGGGTGTTTAATTAATTTATTCTGGTATCTATTTAAGTATTTCTCCGTATTAATACCGTTGACTAGCACCCATAACACACGCATTTAATTTGCTTACTTTGGGGTTAGGTCAATTTGTGTTATTTGTCCAGTCAATCAAATTAAGTATAAAAAGTTTTCCAGACTATGAGATGGACCACGAGGAACATTCAGAAGCTCCCAGTTTATATCAGGATAACAGAGGTAATAATTGTATGTTGTAATATTATAAATGTGAAAGTATGATTATTTTTCATTCCAAATTGCTAAGAAGCGAAGTTCTCATATATTTAGAACACAAAAAAATTATACTATGTGTGTTCCAGCTTTGACCATGAAGAGTCCTACTAGTGAACTGGCCCGCCTGGAGCTCCGCCCCAGCCACGACGTACAGCTGATGAAGGCATCACTGTACGCTGATATTGGTGAGTTGCTTAAAATAAAAGTTTTATTTTAGGATGTCTGACTTTTGAAGTACGAGGTCCCGGATTCGATTCTAGCGTAGGGCGACAACTTTATTATGAGTTTTTTCAGTTTATCTGAAAAACAAAGATTAGATTTATGTCCGATAAGATAATAAAATTGCCACCTGTCACGACATCCGATCTAATATCATGGGTGCACCTCTGCCTACCTCTTCCAGGATATTAGCGTTATGATATTATTTTTCAAGTTTGGAGGGATGTAAATAATGTTAATATTAAACTTTCATGTATTTATACCCAATATAAATACATGAAAGTACAGTAAAGTCGCTGATTGTTCTCAAGAATTTATGTTTGTGAAATTGAAGATGCACCGATATCGCATTTGATAAATATGACTAATGCAAAATAAAAAGAAATTGAAAGCTATTAAAATCGAACTCGGATCATTAGAACGAAGTGGATAAAAAAAATATAGTTTATTAAAAAAATTTATAATACCTCAGAAATGGAGGATGACGTATCGACGTCTACGGGCGACCAGCTCGTGCCGCACGCAGCGCCGCCGCCGCCCGTCACGCTGTCACTCGTCACGCCCACCGATACACGCATGCAGGACGATGACACACCCGTACACCATACTGAAGGTAATGTACAGTTGATGTATTTTTCTCTTTGATCTTTTTAGAACAATAGAATTTTTTTTTTACTTTTAAAGGAATGTGCTATTTCTGACGCTTGCATTTTTTTAGGTACGATCAGCACACGGTTTAAATTTTTGTTGTACATTTTTTATTTGTAAAGGTGGTGTTCAAGTGGTCTCATTGTAGCCAAGTCAGGATTACTGAATCTCAGGGATGTCAAAGAAAACCCTCAATTAAATATATTTTAGTTTTTCAAGTTATCCTATTTGAAAACTGTGTTTTTTTTTAATTTCATAAATTATTGTTTCTAATAATGATTGACTAGCCGTGCCCGCGACTTTCGTCCGCGTTTCTTTTAAATACGTTTCTAGAATAAAAGTAGCCTAAGCCGTTCCTTATTAAAAAGTCCCGTAAATACCGGTCTAGCTGTTTTAGAGGTTAACGGGTACAAACAGACAGACAGATAAAAATTCTAAAAAATGTTGTTTTGGTATATGCACCTTGTAAATATACATATACATATTATTATGCATTTAGTAAAAAATGGTTATTTTAAATTACATAGATACACCAACTATATTTATTTGTATTAGGCTACTGTTATTTTAGAATTTTGCTTTAGAAATTTCTAAAATAAATTATTTAAATAAAAACCTATAATATATATAAGTACCTTCACGCCTATTATCCCCAAAAGGGTAGGCAGAGGTGTGCTAGTATATCCACGACTCCTAGGTCTAGTAGATATACAAGAACACACCCACGATTAGCCAAGGTACTAGGGCTCTGATGTGATAGATGGCAAGCCTATCGCCACTTCGGGCCCATGCCAATCCCGGGCAATGTAATGCTTATTCAGAAAAATCTGAAAAACCTTTAAGAAAAGTTGCCCGACCTGGGAATTGAACCCGGGACCCCACGTGGCTAACGGTCTTAACAGGCGACACCTGTA
>DVZL01004227.1:0-13127 GCA_018236625.1 Lasaia peninsularis | reverse complement strand
TGATTAGTATGTCATGTCATTACCTTTTTATTGATAATCGATTATTGATAATCATAGCAAAGGTCATGGAAACTAATACCTAATCAACTGTTTTTTCTAGTGCTAACTTAATGTTTTTATAATATAACAGACATATTGTCCTACAAATTAGGTGATCCAAAGCCCCCGGTCCTAGGCTCTGAAATTTTCAACACCAGCTACCTCGTTTAGCTACCACAATTAAGAATTGTTGTCATACAAAAAATTGCCATCTCACCAAAATGAAGCTGCTTGCGAAAAATTAGCTTGATAGTAATAAGTCGAAACCTTTGTACTACGTATCCCGTACTATTAAGTTTAATCAAGTTTTTTTTTGTGATGATATATTATTTCAAGTGATATATAATTGTGGTCACACTGCAATGATAATATGTGACTTAGACTATTGGAAAGCAATGAAAGTGTCAGATGTGCTTCAAAATTATATCGACAAATAAAATAAATAAAAGTATCAATCGACTAAAAATAAAGTCAGGGTGTTGCTCGGCAAAACCAGTGAAACTAGACAAGCATAAAAGGTACCTTTTTTGTCAAGTGATAGAATAAAAACAAATCATCACAACCATTGGAACTTGTTATTTGAAGATCTATTATATATATATACTATTTTATGTTTTTATTTTTATTTTTACATGACTCTTTAGCCAATCGGTTATACTTGCTACAGCATCATCAGGGCTTATAAAACTAAAACGAAAAATAAATTTAATTAATCCTACAGATTATCGTTCAGTGTTGGTCGGTTACTGAAACTCCTGAGTCTGACTGACTGACTGACCTGACTCCTCCAAGACTCTTGGCTTTTATGATACACGAGCTATTAAGTCATGGAATGTCAACCTAGATCTCACTGTACCTACAGACATCCAAATTCGCATTGTGTATAAAGTTATATGTGAAAAAAAGTATCTAAATAATAATAATAAAATCCTATAAATTGTTAAAGTCGTGGAAAAAAAATAATGTGTTTGCTTGTAGGTTTATCTATTCATGAGCACGTCGAATTGTAAGTATAGTTATTTCAAAAAGTGGTATTAAATATGTAATAAAAAAGGTATTTACATTTTTTATAGACCAATATGGTCAGTACGCTAGTGGCGGGTAGATTAAAATTTTCCGATGAGAATTTGTCAAATAAAAACCATTTTAAAAACGATCGTATTTTATTTTCGTGTCTATCAAAAGAAATTCGAGTGTATGTTCGATCACTTATGTTCGTCGTATAAAGTATATTATGTACAGTGTGTGGCGTCAACGCGGCGGAGGGGGGCGGGGCTTAGCGGCGGCGTACGCGATCTCGGAGAGGCGCACGTCGATCGGCGCGCGCTCGTCGTACAGCGTCGGCGCCTGCAGGATGATACCCGCCGAACCCACCAGCACCGCCAGCGTGAAGATCCACAGGAACAGGCGGTCCAGCACCATCGCCACGTACTTCCAGTCCTCTTTCACCTGATTGTTGATAGAGTGGGGCGTTACTTTCCGGAAATCCATATTTAAACAAAAATTACATTACATCGCAGAAAATGATAATGTGGTTATATCGGGGGGATTTAATAATTGAAAAAAGGTATTCTTATGTCGATACAAAAGAAAAGACGAAAAAGAAAAGTAAGAGTGACATTGCTTAACTTCGAAAATTTTTGAAAATATGAAATTGAACTGTGTATTAATTATTATTATATTTTATAAAATTATTGAATCGCCTCTGGCCGTTCTCCCACTTTAACGCATGACATGAGGATGGACTTGCCAACTGTCACATCATGGGACCTAACGGCTAATTGTGGCTGTATAAAATAGTATGTACCTGTATTTCATGCAAACGTGACAATTTGATATATTTTTTACGTAAAGCAATTACCCTGGTGGACTCTTCCTCCTTGCGAGTCTGGTCAGCGATGTAGTTAATGCCATCAATGGCTTTGTGCAACTCGGGGCAGTGGTGCCAGCGGCGCAGCGCGTCGCATATCGCGGGTGCGTCGTGCACGCGACAGGCTCCTCCTTCTTCCTCCTCCCCGCCCTCCGCCCCGCCCAGCCCCGCGCCCGCTATACCACCCATCGCACCCATCGGCAGCACTACTGGCGACCACCCCTCGCTACTCACCAGCCCTGCACTGTACCATGAATTAATTAATGAATACTTTATTGTGCACAAAATCACAGACATTATAAAGAACATATGATTACTCTTAATTAACATGGTCATCATCATCATCAGCCTGCTTTAGTCCCAGTACATACAATTGAAGCTTACGTTAATTAGTACACGAAGGCACAATTTTTCCCCGTATTAGTTCGGGTCCCCAGAGTAGAATAGACTGTCTGCCTCCCTTCCAGGCAGCTCTTAAACTTCCAACATGACCACTGATGATAGAGTGCTGTGTAGCAATTCACCCGGGGAAGGATCCACTGCGTTACCAATTCCTGCTGCCATTACGACATAATTGTGTTCCGGCTCGGAGGTTAGGAACGGACTTGCACATACGGCTTAACAACCTGACCACAGACAGTTGAGTATTCAACATCTATGATGTCTTTAAGCTACTGTTGTCTCTTACCATCAGAAAAAACCGTGTGCTTGTTTGCTATCTTATCCCATAAAAAAGGTGATCTTATCATTTATTAGCGATCCCTACCACACAACTGTTAAAAACGACACGAAACGAATTGTCCAAATTAGGGTATCGGTGCAAATAGTCCATGTACAATATATGTAAAAAATACATTGAAATAAAATTAGATATTAGACGACGCTAACATTATTCCATCGCATTATACCTAATTATACTACACGAGCGAAGATTGTATCGAGCTAGTTATATTTATATGCATGTCTTGGTTGCATAAACGAATAAAATCACAATATGTGTGCGTGCGTGCGTACGCGTGTGTATACGTATTCGTGTTTTATACTCACAATCGCGAGCGGTGCGGGTCCGGGCGGTAGTGCGGGCGGCGCATGACCAGCAAGCGCGGGAGCACGTGCACGAACACGCGGCGCACCCATGGCGCCATCGAGTGCGTCTGCGGCGAGCGAAAGTGAACATTCAGCACAACCACCGTCACGCAGATGCTACAAAAGACACATGAGTCCACATTAGTTATATATATTTATATTAGTTATATATACTAATTTAATTAGTATAATTTCATTAGTATTACTATTAATTTACTTTTAGTAAAATAAAGAAATATTTTGTGCTAGATCTATTAAAATGTAATAAAAATAAATATAAATATTGTCACATTCATATCTCCGTAAGGGTTGGCAGAGGTACATATGCACCCACGATTAGCCGACGATATTAGATTCCATGATGTGAATGAAGTCTGACGCCATTTGGTCGAAATGGAAGTTTCAAGCGCATACCAGGTGATGACCTGGTATGCGCTTGGAACTTCCATCTAATATTGCAGTAATAATCCCATTTATCAACATTAAAACAAGAATTAAAATTAAAAAAAAGAATTCAAGTTACTTTTTTATCATTTTTTATTAATTACCAGTGAGAAAGTGGAGCAGTTAGGAATTGTTACATTCTGTCAGGAATTGTAGTTTTAATTGCTCCTACCCTGTAGGAAAATGTTTACTAACATTTACAATATTTCAAAAACCGGCTCGCTCGCAATTTAGATTTAAGCATGTATCCGAAAATGGAAGATTTGCCCACTGGATGAGCTCCTATTTTTTATTTGAAACAAAAGAAAAAGTGCAATATCTGGATACGCTAAACACTAAGAAGTAGACAAAAGTATAGTGCCATACAAATGTTGTACTTGTTACAATTTGTTAACTATTTTAAAAATATTTGCTTACCTACATTATCTAACATGAAAATATTTTCTAACATTGCTTTCTATCAAATATTTACTAAGGTATGTAAACACTTTTGAACAGCATTGTTGCAACTCTCCTAATAATAATCGAAAGTTTGTCTAGACAATCACAAATATTATTGTAGATAGGTATATATCGGCAATATCATTACAATTGAAGATAAATATTACGCTAATAATAAGGCTCAGATTGTATCATTATTAACTTTCTTATAATGTAAATAGTTCTCACCTAAAAGTATCCAGTATCATAGTGAACAGCACGAACTTGCCGAGCAGCGGCACAACGAGCGAGGTAGGCGGGATAATCTCGGCCAACAACAGGAAAAATACAGTCAGCGACAGCAGAATGGAGATTGAGAGAGAGACCTTCTCTCCACTGTCGGACGGCAAGTAGAACACCAGCACGGTGAGGAAGGAGATGCCCATGCACGGGATTATCAGGTTCACCGTGTAGAACAGCGTCTTCCGTCTCATCGTGATATTAAAGGTGATGTCCAAGTATGGCTCGTCACAGCATGTGTAGAACTTTTCGTTTCTGATTAAAAAAATATTATACTTGTTGATTTTGTGAACATTTTTATGTTGGAATAAATATCATATAAAAACATCGTCTCGCCCATATCTCCGCAGTGGTAGGCAGAGGTACATAAGAACCAACAATCAGCCGACGATATTAGGTAATGTGACAGGTGGCATGTCACGTAAATTTATAGTAAATGTCACTTTCTGTGTTCACTGTAATTAGGCATACATCCATTCTTCCACCATAGTTTGGAAGCATTCATTTTATATCACGTTTGTTTTTTTTGCAATGCTTTTAGTGTAGAATAGTTTATAATATTAGTCACCTGACAGCAGGCACTTCGAGGATGTCCCATTCGACAGAAGTGTAGAACTCGCTGAGGTCCACGCCAAGTTCCACCACGTTGGTACCTCGTGCCTCGTCGATGTGTCGCAGATCTACCTGAAAACCGGAACCGTCATCATAATCATGCATCATAGTCATTATACATAATCTCTGCACTAATTCGGAATCAGCTACCTTATCTAGGGGATTTGGTGCGTCAGATTTTACACAGAGCGACTGCCATCTAACCTCAGCAACCTACATTGAATCAATCCCCTTCTAATCCAGGATTGAACCCGGTTTCCTTTCTGAGATGCAGAGGTCGAATGTTAGTAGCTCTGTGTGAATACTGACGCCTTTGCCAAATCCCCTAGATTATATAGCTGTATCTGGTATCATATTATGTTGATATTGGATATTGTTAGAACGAAGTCGTTGCCCGCCCAGGAGATATTGTTTGCAAGTCATAATACAAATAAACACATACATACATGTCTTCACTCCGTGTCCTTGTATCGTAGACAGAGAGTATCTAATGCGAAGTATCACGATCCCTATAAACTTGCCTTGCTTTCTCCACCTTAATTACTATCTTCATATAAAAATGCCAGTTACGGAGACTTTTGACACCACCCTCGAATACACGACCTACTTGGTTGTGGAATGTCAGTCTAGGTCTCCCGAGTACATACGGCTATTCACATTGTATACGAGCTGTCAATCAATCAAAATCAATGAGACAATATTTTATCTTTCATTTTTTCCACATGGCCGAACCATCGGATCATGTCCTTTCTAATTTTAACATCAATACACTTTCTTTCAATCCAACTCTTATTTTTCTTCTCACTTTTAATAATGCTGTCTGTGAAATTCCAAAAACACAGCGATCTTACTTTCATGCCGTTTCTACTCAACATCTACATGACTAAGAGATAATGACAAATTATCTCTTCATACAAATAGATGTACCTGAAATCCATCGTAGGTCCACGATCCGAACTTCATGACGCAGGTTTGCTGGTCGAAGGGAAAGTACTCGACGTCTATCTCGCAAGACGACTTGTAGATGGCGGGCGGGCGCCAGTCTACTCGGCCGGTGTAGTTCAGCGTCGCCTTAGTCGCCAGCGTCACCTCGAAATTGCCATCCGCACTGAAATAATTAAAACAAATATCGTCAATATTCTGAAAAGGGGAAACAGAGGCACATAAGCACCAGAGGCGTAAAGCGTGCGTTAAAGAGTTGGCTGTAGTAATTGTGCATATTTAATTTCTGATATAAAAAAATATCCTTATAAAATATCGTTTCTCGTATAATCCGCCTAAATGATTCAACTTTAGACTGTCTAAAGAAGTAAAAATAAAATGGTTGCCTGTAAAGTCGGTTTTACAGGCGAAGATTTTACGTGACAACGTCTTTTTCTCGGTAGAATATTTATTGATATGAATATTATTAAATTGTGCAATAGGAACAAGGAATTGAATAAAAATAAGAAATGCACAAAGTTTAACTATAGAGAAAGACAGAGACACAAGCACGCATCGATTCAACGCGCCTAATTCTCTATTGCTGCGTGCGCGGCGGACTGATCATGTTTGAGTGGGAAAGAGACGCAAGGCATTCGCCGGTCCGGCGAGCCTCTCTCTCGTTCGGTGACTCATCGTAACAGACGTGAGCGGGCGTTACACTTTTTCATGAGTGACTCCGAGCCGCAACCTAATTTAAGACGTTGTCACGTCAACAAGAAGTTAAAAAGAAATTAAATAGTCACACTAGTTGTGAACCCATTTATTGAATGGAAATAATTAACAAAACAGATAGAAAAAGGCTCTTCTTACCCATGAAGAGGAACTAGAATAGGTCAAACCTTGGCCTCTATAAAAAAAATATTACACAAGCAATTTAGTCTAAGAATATCAACGTGGAAAAATAATATATTTAGAAAACTAATTTAATACTTAGTAAATTTAAAACTTTTCGTCGGTATTTTATAATGAAGCAGTAATAATAGGATGTATTTGGTAAACGTTAAAAAAATTGATAAAAGACTTCCTCGTTAAAATTAAATTAAAATTATTTACTTGCCGAATATGTGTGTTTAAAAAGTTGTTACAAAACAAAAGTTATTAATTATACCAACATATTCTACCACAAAGTGGTGTCCATATATTTTATTACATAATCTATATTTATTTATTGTAAAACTATATATTATATATTATAGTTAGTCAGCTGGTAACCGACCGGGATTCGATTCCCGACAGGGGCAGGCGTGATAAACATAAAACTGTGTATTTCTAGTTGTAAGTGCTTATTAATTTTATTATGGTGACCATTTTTACGTATAAGCATTGTTAACTAAACCTTACACAAACACATGATAATTTGGTCACTTTTGAGTTAGATCAGTTTATGAAATTTTTGTCCAAAAATTCAACATCTGAACCTCTTAAAAACCAAAAAAATTCATAAATGTTATCATTAACAATAATAGTATTTTTACTTAAACGTTTATTAACATCAAAACAATAGGGAACAGTGCAAGCCATGAACTATGAACATTTAAATTCTAAATCACCTCCATTTTCCCACGTTTCGACGACATTGCCTATTTTATAACGCCCCGATAGTGTTTTCGATTTGACATCCCTTTTTCCGTCCCTCTCATATCTCGTAATGCGATAAGCGACGGCACTATAATGCAGAAACAAATAGAACATTGAAAACCTCACATTGGTACCACCGATATTTGGATTCTTGCCAGACGTTATCGAATTTATGTAAAGCGAAGGAAATTGAGGTGGGAAACGGGCCACCGTAACTATGTCTGCTTTTGTATGAAGCGGAATAAAACAAAAAGAATCGTGAGCCGTGGAAGACATTTCAAATTTTATTATCCTTACTGGGAGTTCATGAATTAGTAATTCGTTTAGTTACAACACGCTCAAGTAATTCATATTTGTGGCAAAAACATTATGTTGCCGTCTTTTATTTTTATAACAATCTTAATCTGTTTTAAACTTAAAAGTGATCTTTTAGTAGTTGACTCGGTGTACTTGTGGTATATTTTAATGGACTATTATGGAGTTGATCGACATCGTGAGGAAACCTGGAATGTGTGCCCCCTATAGCGACGGACTTTCCACCTGTCACACCATACGACATAATATCGTCGGTAATGTATTAATTTATTTCAAAATGCTCTAAATCTGAACGAATAATACAGTCATTTGAATCAATTAATTTTCTATATCAATAAAAAAATTTAAGTATTGTACACTGATATCCAACTTTTCGGGTTTAGAACCGAACCCCATATTTCACTTTTCCCATATTGAAGTCCAATTCATTTAATGACTTAATATTTTTTAAGGGATAAGACAGCAAACAAGCACACGGGTCTCTTGATGGTAAGAGACGACCGTGGCCTATAATAGACATCATAGATGTAGGCTGTTACTATATTATGCAAGTCTAACTGGGTAACCTACCGTCCGGACAGGAATACGATACTGTCATTGTGGGCCAGTCTTTAAATAATTAAGGTTTTAAAAACAAAGATTTTGAGAGATAAATTTTAATAACATTATTACTAAATCTAAAGTAGCACTAAATCGGAAAGCCTAATACGTACTACTACGATTTGGTTTGTCTATCTTTGTTTATTGCTATGATAATTTTAAGTCATTACACAAACTATGCTCATGATTACTACTCATAGGATTTGTGAAAATTAAGTTTTAAGCTTATGAGATGCAATTGATAATTTTATTAGGCACTAAATCTAAATCAGCACTGAATCGAAAGGTTTAGAAACGTACGCGTCATCATAGTCATTAGACAAACTATGCTCACGATTCTTTCTCTCTTTAATAATTGACTGGAAATATAAGACTTAAGCTTATTAGTCAAAATTGGTAATTTTAGTGGCCCGCTCAAGATAACTAAGTAGCAAGGAGGAGCCCTGTTCTTACATCTGCCGCCAGTGTTTTCACGTTTGGGGCTTATTAAAATTTTGCACTCCTGGCTCCGCTAAAATTGATTTCAAGTTTGACGTTTTTGAATATTGTTGTACTTTGGCGTTATATTATAATTTACATTTTTTTATTATTTTCTTAGTTTCATTAACTTGAAATAAATATATTACGCAAAATAGTAGGTACGTTGTAGCTCTAATTATAGTAGAATTACTGGTATCATTTACTCACAACTCTCAATCGGTATATTTTCTTTATTCGCGTTACGAAAATAGTAACGTGTTTTATCTATAGACACAATAGTAATTCTAATAAAGATTAGAAATTACGTATTTTGTTTTGTTGGATATTGACAGGTTTATGACGTGACTGTTTTCTATTCGAGAACAAACCAGTAGCTATTTAATTTAGTTATTAAATGTCTTTTTCTGTTTTATTTACGCCACATGACATGGATTTTGAAAGAGCAAAAAGCTTTTTTGAAAGAGCAAACGCCTAACCTATTACTAAAACTTCGCTATCAGTCAGTCTGTCCGTCACCAGGCTGTATCTCATGAATTGTGATATCTAGACAATTGAAATTTTCGCAGATTATGTACTTATGTTGCTGCTATAACGAAAAATACTAAAAACATAATAAATAAAGGGTTTTTCCATACAACAAATGTGATTATTTGCCATTAATAATGCCATAATGGTACGAAACCCTTTATGCGCGAGCCCGACTCGCACTTGACATATTTTTATAATTTATACTTCCGATATTCTCCAAACATATATAATCTTCTTGGCAACGTCGTCACGCTCCACTGTCCAATTTACTTCCCACATAAAAATATGATAAACTTTGGCAATATCCGCGGATATACCGCTGGCTCGCTGTGTGTCCGTGCTAATTAGATGAAGCTCAACGAAGTATCCCGGGACGCGTAATATTAACTTGTTTTTCGGTCGAAGCAGTTAATATAACTTTTCATATGAGCTAACTTCGCGAAGGCTAATGACATCTGTGTATTAGTGAAACTGTAATGCGCGTGTAACTTTTCATATTCCTCCGGCCGGAATATAAATCTCCACAAAAAGTTTCTCATAACAAAGTTCTCGAGTCTCAAAGTTGGGAAGTTCTCGCGTGGTGATATTTTTTTTGTTTGTGTGGTATTTAATACATATTGTGTGATCAAGAAGATAATAATATGATAGCCTGTATGGTAGAGGTACATATTTTGAATTAAGTCACATTTTGTCTTAATGATGCGCCTTAAGACAAAAAATTTAACTCGAAATTCCTAAAATACTCGATTTTGCAATTCTATAAATAAATATACTATAAAGATAAACTTAAATTGTTATTGTTTACTTAAAAGGCAAATCCACAAATTTGGTTAAAATCAATCGTTTGCGAAACACGAATGATTTACTCAAGATTTACTCATTAGGTACTATATTTTGTGTAAAATTCTTGCCCATTTATCATAAATTGATTTTTCTTAAATTCGGTCACTGTCATTCTAAAGGTACGATATGAACCTGAGATTAGTTTACGGTATTAGGTCCCATGATGTGACAGGTGGCATGTCTTCGCCATTTAGGGCATAAATCCAGATAACCAATCTATTTTTCAAATAAACTGGGAAAACTTTTAACAAAAAAGTTGCCGCTCCCGAGAATTGAACCCAAGGACCTCGTACGTCAAAGTCGGCCACCGACACTATTCGACCAAAAAAGCCATTAAGCATATTTATTTTGTCACTAGCCGTGCCCGTAACTTCGTTCGCGTTTTTATTTAATTTATTTATTTTATAATTACCTACATTTCTTTAACGGGTATCAACAAACAGATGGACAGACAGACAGACAGACAGATAGACAAAAATTATAAAAAAAATGTTTTGCTATAAGTACCTCGTAGATATACATATGCACTTAGTAAAAACCGGTTATTTTAATATTACATACAGACAATCCATTTTAATTATTTGTATAGATTACCATTATAATCGTTTTATATCCGAGTCCGAGTATCTTCTTTGTTTTTTAATAAATCTTTATTTATTAAAAAAAAAGTTACAATATCAGTTATAATATTCTTCCAAACGGCTTGGCACTTGATAGGTCTTTCTATTCATGTGATAGGTCTACTGTTAAATGAAAATTATTTTTGCCGAATAAGTGTGTTAAAAAGTTATTACAAAAGTTTTAATTATACCAACAAATTCTATAGCAATGTGGTGTGCAAATATTTTAACACACAATTTATATTTGTTTAATTATTAATTATGAAACATTACGATATACGATAATGTTGATGCACTTTGTTTTTTTTTTTCAATTAAATTTAACAAAATCACGTTTGCTGGGTCATCGAGTTTAATTCTATGAAATTTCAGTCAAAATATATTGACTTGTTTAGAAATTTATACAATGTTATATGTTATGTATGTATATTACAGAAAACCCCAAGATCCTTACGGAACGCCACTTACCGGCCTCTATTGTTGTGAAAGATTAATTTGTACTCGGGTCCAATCTCCAACGGCCGAATATACAAAGAGAAAGAAATAGCCGAGATAGAAAAGCGTCATCTTGGTAATATATAGCTACCGTTCAGTTGTATACACGACGCGATATGGAAATTTCACACCATTATGGCCATTATCTTTATTTATTGTAAGTTTATTTTCATATTTTGTTGTGTACTTTCTTCATATAAAACAATGTTAACATTTGTTGTTTTTTATGCAAATAAGTTGGTTTTAATCAGATGTTTGAGTCCAAATACTTTTAGTTTTTTAAGAAACGAGTAGTTTTTCTCGAAAACAAACAAGATATTCAGATTTCTTTATGACTACTTTATTTGTGTATTTACCTTTACATATTCTTGTTAATTAATTTCCCTTCGTCTGTCTTTTCTGTATTGCGTATATTATTGCTACGTTTTCCCTATTTTTTACTAAGACTCAACTGTCCGTCTGTCTGCCTGTATCTTATGTGACAGATAAAAAATGTTCACAGTTGTTATTTTTTTGTTGCTGCTTTAACAACAAATACAAAAAAACATAATAAATTAAACATATTTTAAAGTATGTAAAATATAAGCGGTTGTGTTTTACCATCCTAAGAGAAATGTACTTCTTTACGGTGTTCCCACATAATAATAGTTTTAGATATGTTTTCACAAGTATTTAAGCACTACTGCCGTTAGTGTAAAAGAAAAATTTGCCAATCTATATATTATATAAAAGAAAGACGGGCTTGTTACAACACTTATAACTCGAGATCTGCTCGACCAATTCTCATGGTTTTTGATTCTATGGATTTGTCTCCGCCCCGAACAGCAGAGTAGATTATAAAAACAATAGAAACTAGATGAATAAATAATTATGAAAATTTTCAATAAATTATTAGTACATATCAAACATTTGTTGTCCATCCTATCAAATACTGTAATTAATGACATTTATGCACTGTTTGTATTTTTTTTAATCAATTAAAAAGGTTGAAAAGTGCATTAAGCAGATACATAGAAGTTACTTAAATATTTATGTACAAAAATATTATATATATTTATGCCCGTACAAAAATAATGACAAATGTTTAATATTTAAGCGTGCGTCCAGAAATTTATTTTGTGTAAATTAACACAATTTCTATTATTTATTCTTTAGGTTAACGAAAAAGCATTTATGTATTTTTTAATGTTTGTTCTCTTTGTGTATGTATTATTTATCATAGTAAAATACATCTATATATATTATATTTATTTTTTGTCATCGTATTATGTTCATCAAAGCCTAAATTAGTTCAGCCAAAAGGTAACACGACATCCATTGACTGATAGGCAGTACGAAGTTCGCCGGGGCAGCTAGTAATATATAAAAGAAACAAAAAATGTTATTTTTCGTATCCGTTGACTTAATTCGATTTGTGTTTCCAAATTTAGACCGCCGCCGCGTTCTCTGTCTCCCAACTTTTAATTTCTTATCAAACGGTCCCCTGAAAGGTTTAATTATTTTTGAGCAATTAAATCTAAATGCTCTGAAAATACTACCATTTAATTTATCTATTAGCTTTCGGTGTTTAAATATATAAAAATGTATATATTATGATGAATAAATTTTAGAAAAATATCTATGCGTCTTTACCCCCTAGGGCATTTTAGGGAAGTCCCTAGGGTAGGAAAAGTCACAGTTCCCTCGTATTGGTCAGGGTTCCGTTGTAGAATAGACCAACTTCCACCCAGGCAGCTCGTGAGAGGCGAGCACAGGGTCTATTGTCACCAACACCGTGACATTGACTAGGTGGAAGTCTTGCAACAACTTGCCCGGATTGGTACCACCGCCTTACCTATTCCTGCCACAATAGAGTCAGTGCTCGCCATTATCGCGTTCTGGTTTGGAGGGTAGGGTAGCCGGTAAACGTTCTC
>DVZL01004226.1:0-13128 GCA_018236625.1 Lasaia peninsularis | reverse complement strand
AGACACCAAAGGTGGAAATGGTGCGTTGCCAACCTGATGCTGGGATGGTAAGCCTCTTGCATGAGTAAGTTTATCGACGCTATTGTGTGCTATGGGTACGGACCTATAAAAACTGCATCTGCAAGGAGTGTAATCTAGCAACATCGTTAAGCACAGAAGGAGGGATTGTTTCCGCATTCTGTTTTACTAACAGACCGTCAGATGAAAAAAAAGAAAAAGTACCTTCACGCCTATTATCCTCAAAGGAGTAGGCAGAGGTGTGTTAGTATACCCACGACTCGTAACTCCAGTAGATATACTAGAACACACCCACGATAGGTCAAAGTACTAGGTAAAAATACAGACAGTCAGAAAAAAAACTTTTACCAACAGACCGTCGTTAAAATCGTGAACAAAATCGCGGTTGCAACTAGTATTAAAATGAGAGTATTTCATTTTTATAATGACCAAGTCTAAATTTAAATATTCTTAACATTTGGTGTTCAATCTCAGTAATTTTGCCTTCACAATATCTTGAAGCTTTAAAGCTCAAGTTTCCCTGGAATTCACAAGTTCGTACCGTAACTGGCTGGAAATGATTTTGCTACATTTGTTCCGAGTATACAGGAGTGATATACAAATAGTTCAACGTAAACTGCAACCAACACCTTTTAAACTTGTAAGTAGGATAGTATCCAGAAGTTTCAGTGAGATTGAGAGAATAGATGGACGAGGTTTGGTCATAATTATTAAATGTCATGTTTTATTCAGTAAAATTAGTCATTTACATGTTTAATTTTAAAGGTGCTCCCTCATTAGTAGCGTTCGCGTGTAATTTAACGTTACAGATTTAAGGATTACATCAGTGAAGTACAAAAACAGTACTTTGTTAATTAGATAATTAAATTTTATTTTTAAAAGTTTGGAGAAAATTTTAAAATTGTATCATATAAAATTTTTAATTGATCAGGTTTGTTTTTTTCAAAACAGGGTATATCTTTTTTGCTCTACACTTTTTAAAGTTACATTTAACTAGATGACCCGGAAAACTTCGTACCGCCTCAAGAAAAAATGAATCTCAACAGTCAATGAATGTCGTGTTTAAACATTTAAGCTGAATTCATTTAGGCTTTGATGAACAAAATACAATGATACAAAATAAATATATAAAAGTGTTTTATTATGATGAGATAATACATAAAGAAAGAGAACAAGATTAAAAAAAAAAAAAACAAAAACTTTCGGTTCACAGACAATACTTTAGATCATAGACTTTGGACACTGCACTTTTTAACCTTAGACTAATCATAGACAACATAAAAAAAACATTTACGCTTTCATAACCCTATAGAATAAATCTTGGAAATTGTTTTCGGAAATTTAAACTTTAATTCACACAAAATATATTTAATTTTAATCATTTATAATTAATCCTGAACGCACGTATGTGCTTAATGCACTTTTCAGCCATTTTAATTGATTAAAAAAAATGTGCATACAATAGTTCATTTACCCTTTTTAAATAGATTACACAAAATAAATATTTTATAAACGCATGGATAATTGTCAATCATTACAATATCTGACAGGAAGGACAACGATTAATGTTTTACATGTAGGTACTAAAGAAATTAACATATACAGAAAATGATTCATCTTTCATAATTATATATTAATCTAGTTTTATTTGTTTTTAAGATCTGCTATTTATGCATTAACATTGTTCTAGCAGATCTAGAGTTATGAGTATTGTAACAAACCCTTCTTTCTTTTATATATATAGATTATCTACAAATTTTGTTTTTGTAAGTTGGTTCTGGCTTGCATAACTCTGCCCAATATAACGAATGAAAAGCATACAGGGTGTATATAAAAGAAAAGAAAATATTCCAATGAGCGTAAACGAATCACTAGACAATAAAAATAAAAAAATCCTTTAGTAAAATATACCGTTAATACGGTGTCAAAGCTGCTATCGTCTATTTTTGTATCAGACTGTTTTAGCTCACTCGTTTGAGCTTCGTGTCTAATGGATTGTGAGTGGGGGCGCTCGCGTGGACAAATCTGCCTTTATTCCTTTAGACTATCCTGTTTATAGCACGAGAGACGAGCGAGCTAATACCAAGAGGACTAAGCAATTATGCATCGTTTACAAGAGGACCAAGCAATTATGCATAGTTTATTGAAGTTTTGAATCCTTTTGAAGTGATTACTCGATAATTGAAGCGATTTGAAACTACAAGTCTTTGCTTCCACGTGTAACAATGGCATTCATCATTTTATTGTAAAGTATAATAAAACTTGGAACCCTATTACTAATTTCCATCTATTTGTCTGTATGTCACCAGGCTATATCTCATGAACCGTGATGGTTAAATAGTTGAAATTTTCACAGATGATGTACGAGTATTTCTGTAGTCAAATACTATATAAAGGGTGCTCCCATACAACAAACGTGTTTTTGACGTTTTTATAGATAATGATAGACAGTCGAAATGTTCACTGATGATTTATTTCTATTATCGCTATAACAATATATACTAAAAACAGAATGGAATAAATATATTAAAAAAATGCTCCCATAAAATAAACGTGATTTTTGCCGTTTTTATTGACAGTTGAAATTTTCACACATGATGTATTTTTTGTAGTCACAATTAGAACAAATATTAAAACCCGAATAAATTAAATATATAAAGGGTATATGGGTATTAAATGTCAATAATGTTACATTTTAATGACTCATATTAAATATCAAAATATGTAATTTTATAATAAATGAATGAAAATAATATGTATAACTACACATTTTGTATTCGATGCTGCAGATTCTAATAATTTTGTATCAGAATGTATCAGCTCACTGTTTAGCGTCTGTGTCTAATGGATTATGAGTGACTGTTTATCCGCTTAGATAATCCTATTTAACTTATAAGATACACGCGATTAATGTCACAAACAAAAATAAAATATTTTAAATTAGAAACCACATGTACTTTTTCACATATAAAATAAGTTACTTAAGTAACTTTAGTTTTAGCCCTGATGATGATGTAAAAGGCGAAACCGGTTGGCTATTTAAAAAAAAATTGTTTTCATTTATAAGTTATATGTGAAAAAGTACATGTGTTTTACAATTTAAAATATGAATATGTGGAAGTTTCACCAAGCGCCAACGTTGAACAACATCGAAAAATAAAATAATTATTCTGTAAACTGCCGCCAAAAAACTGTCGTATTTTGTGACTTGATCATGAAAGATACAATTTTCTTAGCTAGTAGTACTACTAATAGTTGTGCAGTGCAGTCTAGTACTTCTAAAGATGCTTCGATTGCGAAGCGTAACGTACATAAATAAGCGACTAAATTGTGTTTTCCTTGATCAAGTCGAGTCACACAATACTGTTTAGCGGAAGTTAATTTTTTTTTGAATACCGCAAAGTAATGCCTGATTCTACAAATTCTCTGGAATACTAAGTCTAAAACGTGATACATACTCTCCAATCTTATTTATTTGTATAGATATTAAAATAACCGCTTTTTACTAAATTTATATGTATGTTTACCTTATATATACCAAAAAATCATTTTTAAAAATTTTGTCTGTCCGTCTGTCTTTTTAACATTACTTGAGTTAAAAAAAGGATGAGAAAAAGATAAAACTGCTTAATTTCTTTCACCAGAACTTCTGAGAGACGCGTCATAAAAACCACTTGTATGATGTATGTGACAATAAAATATTTCCTGTTCCATTTTATTATATTCTACATAAGTTTCTAACAAACTCGACTATAAACTTTGTTATACAATCAAACATTATATGGCTTAAACAGTTTTAAACCGCTAAAGCTTTTAAGTTAGACCATGTTATGCACTATTTGCGCTAAACAACGGATTGCCGAAACTTTTAAACATAAAATATATTTTCACCTGCAGAAAGCTTCCAAATAGATTTCCATTGTCAGTTTTCTCCTTTGAGACGCTTATTTATATAAAAATGTCACAAAACGTATTACATCATATTATTTATCTATACTATTTATACTTCAATACTAATATTATAAAAAGGAAAGATTAGATTGTATTCAATAGCCTCCAAAACTACTGGACCGATTTAAAAAAATCTTTTACCATTAGAAGCTGACATTATGATGAACATATTATGCTACTTTTTACCGCGAGAAAATGCTTCATTCTTACGAGATTACGGGTAATAAGAGAATTATCTTCCCAAACTTACCTATTGCACATAACTTCTAAAGGGCTAAACCGATTGGGTTGAAATTTTATATGGATATTTTGATGGTTTCCTATATGATTTTTGAAACATACAATTGGACCCGGTAGGTAGAGCTGGTGTCGTTGTGTCAATTATAAAGCTGGGCCGGGCAGCTAGTCTTTTATAAGGCTAACTATATAACATTGTCATAACATCATCATCATCATTACGGTGTTAATCACGACACGAGCCAGGGTCCGCCTTCTTCGTCAATCTTCCCATTTTGTATGGTCCTGAGCATCATCTTACGTGAAATTATTAGCTTTGATATCTTCTTTCGCGACGTCAAGCCATCGTTTCTTGGGTCTACCACAAGATCGTGTTCCTGGTACTACTAGGTTAAGGTATTTGTTCCCTATGTATTCTTTCAGTCTGCGTATAGCCAAGCCAGCGAAAACAGACTTTTGGTAGTTTATCAGATACATTCTTACTAATAATAAGGATGTGTAGGTTTTTATATGTCTATATGGCTGAACTTATATACTAATGAACATGTGGATGTTCATTAGTATATAAGTAATACACAAATTATACAATTTGGTTTAAATTATATTTTTTTAATTATAGATGTTAGTCAACGAAAATAGAAATACTTGAATTTAAAAAAAGCCCATTCCTGGAAATATATACATATAATAATGTATGTTCCTTTAGGATATTAAGAAATAACTCTAAAACTGCGTTTAATCTGTAAATAGAGACAACTACATTTAAAACCGTTATTCCAATATAAATATCCTTCAGGCTTTCCATTAATAAAAAATCAACTTAAAACATCTCTTCTTGTATCAAATCTAATTTTGTATAATCGCATTGACAGAATGTTAATCCAAAAGAAACAAAATATGATAGTCAGTGCTATAAATAATAAAGAGATCACATCGATTTTCTTAATATATATAATGGTCTAAAAATAAATGTATGACTCTGTATCAGTGGAAAACTATCTCTATTTTTGCTTTCTGATCAAGGTTTGGACATGACGAAATATGGATCAATTTCTGAGTGTTCCCACCCACTATATTGTCACGGCACAGAGTGGTACGTTTTAACGTTTTTTATATGAAGTCTGATTTGCTGATGATAAGATACGCCGTATGTTTACATCAAAGGTAGTAATGGTACGTTACTACTTGAGATGATGTTAAGCCTTTTGCATCGGTAAGTTTACCGAATACCTTACTTTTTAAACGAGTACATGACACTAAAAAGTACTATTAGTTTGTACGATACGATTACAATAGTATTTTAGTACTGATTCGGACAAATAGTAGCAACCTCTACCATACTCTATTCACAGTCACATTTCAGAGGCCGGATGACTGACAGCAGACCTATATCCTCGAAATATTGTGTCCAGGAACACGGAGAGAAAATTTGTAATACTTTCGTAAAGTCTTTTAAAAAAAGTATCTTCACGCCTATTATTCCTCAAGGGGTAGGCAGAGGTGCGCTAGTATGTCAACGACTCGTAAGTCCAGTAGATACAATCCAATGATAGATAGAAGATGGAAGTCTAATGTAACGTAATGTAAAGCTTACTCAGACTAATTTGAAAAACATTTAAGAAAAGTTACCCGGCCTGGGATTGAACCCGGGACCCGGCTGGTCTTAACAGGCGACAGCCGTACCGTTACACCACAGAGGCGATAAAGCCTTTTATACAACAAAAATGTCTGATGATAAAACTTTTCAGTTAAAGCACAGGTTTATTAAAGCGAAGGTATATTTGTTTAAGCCCGGTACTTTAAATACACTATCCTGCCGGCGGTTGGCACGAACAGCACTGTTTTGGAAACTAAGCTACGCTGGCTATTCACCGGTACACATATTAGTAGGAGCTTATAAACTAGGCGATGGTGAAGTTTATCCCATAATAGTGATTTCACATAAGCTGGATTACTCAATTTTAAAAATTTAATATAATGTAGTCACAATTATATATAGAAGTCTAATAATATAATTTCCAATTATAATAATTCAGTTTTTTTCTCATTTTTGGGGTTCTGCAGCGAAAGGGTAAAAGCAGAACCCTATTACTTAGACTTCGTTGTCTGTCTGTCTGCCTGAAAGAAATAAACATGAACAGATAGATTTGATACAATTCGTCTTCACTAATATTTTGTCACTTGTTCCCGGCGGAATACCAGCGGGGAACCAAAGACCATCAATCGTTAAGCACTGAGTCAGTGCTTGAGATCGATGGTCTTTGGTCATTCAGCATTCACTGTGTCAAATAACCATGTCATTGTTTAAATTTTATAGTGAGCAAAAAACATTATGAGTATTGTAGAAGGCGGACTTAATGCTTTATGAATTATCTCCCATTCAATCCATTTAAGTTCCATTTTATTTAATTATTCGTATGCCACACGCAGGGCCACGTCGCGTTTTAGTGACACAACTCCAGAATAAGCTGAACTCCATTTAATATTACTTCGATATGATACCAGAACTCTTCTTAAATTGGTACGTTATTGACATAAATTGACATAGCTTCTTTATTTGTCAACCGATTTAAATGAAATAAACACTAAATATTAAATAAAGGCCATCACAACATATTTAAGAAAATTGCATCCAAATCTTTTAATCCATTTCTGAGATTAGCGAGCACTAAAATACAAACATACAGACAAACAGACAAAATATAAAAAAAAACATTGACGTTCTCTTGCGCATATAAAGCCCGTCCATTATGATTTTTTAAATAAATGTCCAATGTACAGACAACGATCAGTTACAGTTTTAGTATATGTATAGATTATTTACCTAATCACACACCTACCAAAAAACATAAAATATCTACCGAGGCGTTTTGAAGGGGTGTAATCAAAAACACTGTGACGCGGGGTTTAAATATGTAACCCCATGGCTCACTAATGGAGTAATCTTGTCAAAAGGTTGCTTGATAATTCCTCTCGTGCTATCAGTCATACTACGTGACAGAGTCTAATAGTCTAATAGGAACTCATTAAGATGGAAATCATCTTCTGGATTATTCCTGCTGCCATAACTTTGTTTCTTTCCAGTTTACTAGTTAGGGTAGTGAACTTACGCTAGAAGCTTAAGATTATAGTTGGCATCGCATAATTTATATATTTGGTATAAATAAGCGAAGTATGATTTTTATAAGCGCATATACATAATATATCACACTCTTAGTAATATAAGGGCGTAGTCCAAAAAAGTATTTTTTTAGTAAACGACGATTGAAGAGTTTGGATTCCTACATCACAGTTTTTTCAAATGACATGCTCGTTATTTAAGTAATCCTAAGGGTTTAATCTGTACGTTGAAACATATATGCCTTTTTATTAGTAAAATAGTTTAGCTGGTGAAGTTAACAGTAAATCATCAAGCAGACTGGTCTCCTAAACAATTGGAGTATTTAATCGCATCATACGATGTTGAATGTGATCGTAAAACTCTAAATTATCGTTTTATGCTAACCACAATGTAAACCACCATTTCCAATAGTGCCAATTCAAAGTTAATGTATTGGTGGAATTCATATTGTGGAACACGAGTTATATATTATCAAAATCACGGCTTTGTTCTCAGATTTTATACACTCAGGTTAGATCTATACAAATAAAATTAAATGACTTGACTTGTTGCTTACCGCAAAACTCGAGAATGACATAAATGATTTAGTTCTTTTTTGTTGTGTTTGATGAAGTCTGAGGAAGGTTCTTATGTAAAAATTACTGGGAATGAATATTATGAAAAACTTTAAGGAGCATAGGAAAAAATGAGGACGAAACCGGAACGGAACGGGATATGAGGTACTTAAGGAAGTATTCCTGTATAACATGTGTGTGTATATATGGACCATTCCTCCCCTAATTTATTTCAATTTGATACATGGTAAAATGTAGAGGGGAGAAACATTATGCCCTCAGAAAGACTTTGATCTGTAACTTTTTTATTTCTGTGAAAAGAGCAAAAATATTATCACGATCACAGGCCCAAAGGTGGGGGAGAGGAGGTGTATACTAATGCACATTTAACCGACGATATTGGATCCCATGATGTGACAGGTCCGTCGCCATATCGGGAGTAAATCCAATTTCAGACAATGTAATATTTTTCAGATAAACTTAAACAAACCGTAACAAACAAATTCATATTTTATCAGTTCTAGAGTGATAATTAATTTATTGCAAATTTAAATAGTGTACCAATAGCCTTGCCTGCTGCCTTGACCAATTTCTGCCATTTTGATAAATCCATTTTGCATTATGTCGCTTTTGCTTCTTCATATATACATATTCAAATTGTCTTCATTCCGTATGTACAAGTTACATCTAGTTGAAATACTTGGTTTCATTTGAATATTCACTTTAGTTATAAGCTGCTAGATGTACATTATTTGTAATTAAAATCATTTACCGAACCTAGGCAGTTTATTATTTTTAGTACATATTATGTTTACGATATCTTTGTAAGTTCGATATTGAATTTGAGGAAACTTTTTTAATCAAATTATAAAACTTAGTAACATTCTCAGAAAGTCCTTACAGCACATGAAGTTATGTACGTGCTTATTTATATAAAAGAAAGCTTTAAATATATTACAACTACGCTCACAGTATTCTTGATAAGATACGACATTTTTTAAATTTATCTAAAAAACAAGACTTTGTCTGAGATTGAATTTGTGGCTGATATTTCGATGGCCTGGCCACTCATCACATCATGACTTAATAACGTCTGCTAATCGTAGGCATATGTACCATTGCCTACCGATTCGGGTACCATCGGTACCCGAATCGGTACCGATGGTACCGAATGGGTGTGACGATATTTTTTTATTATTTTTTAGTAATATTAATTTATACAATAAACAAGGTAACATTTCTTACTTGGTGAGTTGTGCAATGGCACTTTTCCGCATAAAAACAGCATTGATAACATTAACTGCAGTGGAGCCCTTGCCAACGGGCGCGCGTGCGGCCTGCCACTCGAACCCGGGCTCCGGATTTATGAGCATGTCGCCAGTATCTGTAATGAATACACATATTACTGATTTTATATTTAAAATATCCTCCGCAATGTTTGAGGAGGAAGGCGGACCGCATTCTTAATAGTTACATCAGAGAAAGAGTGGAATTGAAAGTGACGGTGTAAAAATCAGAAAGGGCATGTTTCCAGGGTTTGGGCATGTGAGAGTGATGAAAGATTGAGAAAACAGATACACAACGCAAATTTATACGCAAATAGGCGGCGTAGATACCTGGGAAAACTTAGGTTGAAATTCCACGAATTAATAGCTCGTGTTTTATCCAAGGGTAGTGTCTACAGGGTCGGATTTAAACTTAATTCCGTCCCTGGGCACCGAAAAACCGACCCGATACTAAATTTACACTCTAACTTATAGTTCAAAAATAAGATAACTAATTTATTATTATTAAAATTAATTTTAAATATAAGGAAAATTTTAATTGAAATAAATTAGTGTGTAACAGTACGGCAGTCGCCTGTTAAGACCGTTAGCCACAGAGGGTCCCGGGTTCAATTCTCCGGTCCGGCAACTTTTCTTAAATGTTTTTCAGATTTTTTTGAGTAAGCATTACATTGCCCGGGATCGGAATGTGCCCGAAGTGGCGATAGGCTTGCCACCTATCACATCAGACCCTAATACCTTGGCTAATCGTGGGTGTGTTCTAGTATATCTACGGACTTACGAGTCGTGGATATACTAACACACCTCAGTCAACCACTTCGGGGATAATAGGCTATATAGCTCTATAGTAATATGCATATACCTTTACATGATGGAGATAGGGATAGCTAAGGCAGTGATATTAATATGTATACAGTAGGTGCGTTTACTTTGACTAACTTTACAAATAAAACATTAAACAAGCTAAATTATCTGATGACTGCGATGGGGTCGTCACATCGCGACACCGAAGTATGTCTACATTATGACACATTACCAGGCTGGACCAGATCTGCAAGTGTTGATTAAATGTCATCATACAATAGCCTGCTCAGTTTGATTAAAACATAAATTTTCTGAGAAAAATTATCTAATTGTCCTAAAAATATCAGATATATTTGATTCAATACGGAGACTAAACCCTAGAAAGGTTTTTGCTAATAATTACTTCTTCGAAAATACATTAAACCTAAATTGTATAAACAGGTTATTGCTTATTCTTAGTACTTGATAAACATTCTTTTGTAGGTTTATTAATATAACGGATGATATCGGCTACCTAATCTGGGGGATTTGATGAGAACGTCAGTTTTGACACAGAGCCATCTGACATTTGCAACCTAGGATGGAAACCATATCCAATCCCAGGTTAGATCCAATTCGAAGCCACAAATCCGGTTCTCAATGTTTATCTTCATCGTAAGAGCACCTAAAAATTGTACATATTTAGAAAAAAAATTTATGGACTAAGTTAAGGAAGTTCAAAGCTCTGATCGCTAGACCATCGAGGCCCGAGGGTATCATATAAGTATATCTGAATGTATGTAGTAGAAAAACTCCTTACGATTGATTATCATAGTAATGTCGTATTTAGTTTATAACAGGCATCACTACATAGTATAAAACAAAGACTCTTTCTGTGTCTTTATATGCATATAAATGCTTAAATCTTTAAAACTACGGAACGGATTTTGATAGACAGAGTGACTCCAGAGAAAGGTTTTTATGTATATAACATGTAGGTATAGGTAGCGTGCCCTGCACAGACGCAGTCGGCGTGCGGGGGCGCGCCAAGCGGTCGGCGCGGCGCGCGGGCGGCGGCGGGCCGCGGTTCGGCGTGTACGGCATGTGGCGCCTGGGCGCCGCCGCGCTGCTGCGGACGCTCGCGCTCGTCACCTCGCTCACCCTCACGCTGCTACAGTTCGCCCTGCTTTAGGGCGGCCGCTGCCGGGTATGCCGAGTGCCGAGTGTCAAGATCCCCGTACACTTGACTAGTTTTCTCCGCGTTCATTAATCTCTTCACGCAAACGCCGGTGTCGGAGACTTTTGACACCACCCTCGAATAACACTCGAATTATCCATCAATCCACATTCGCATTGTATATCATTTTGTAAATCTTTCATTCCTTATTCGTGACTGAACCATCGGAGTACCCTTTCTCATTTTTACACCAATCTCACTATTACGAATGCGGTCTGCGAGTGTTACTCCACAAAAATTGCCTAATGCACGCGTTCCGACCTCATTTATCCCACTTTCATGCTGCTTTTGACATACATCTCATTTCTATAAAGTAACTTTGGGATAAGCACGAAGATGTAAGGCAAGTCGAGCTCGATAGCTCAGCGTTTCGCTTTGAAGTATGTAGTTTACCCAAAGTTCGATTCACTCTGTTCCCAACACTCACTCTAGTTTCTACGTCTGCGGTGTACCTTCCATTTCTACTAAAATCACTACACTATCACTACAAAGATATACAACACTTGTTCCAGCACTACATCATCATGACTCTTACATCCGTTTTAGTTTTATCTCTTCCAATCCATTTTGCATATTTTATTCAATCTTTTAAAATTGTGAAAATATTTTGCAGCTCGGATGACGAAGAGTGTAGAATTACAGCGTCATCAGCATAAATCAGGCAGTTCATCACCTGGTCACTCTTCGCATTCCCATATTCAGTGATCTTAACATTTGAAAACATTTATTCAAATACAAGATACTCGTGCAGACAAAACAACCTTATTTAACGCCAATGTTAACGTTAAACCAAGACGATAAGTTGCCGTCTACCCGCGTCCCGCACACACGTTTTACAGTGTAAATACATAGACTACAAAGCACGCAGCAGGAACCCGTCTATCCCATAATCTGGTAAAATGTCCCAAAGCTTATTTCGTACAACCCTATCAAACGCTTTCTCGGGATCCAGAAAACCGCAGAAAACATAACCACCTTGAGTCTCTCACAACATTTCATCGGCATTCCCTTTCGATTATTTTCCCATACTCTATGCTAAGCTAATCAAACTGATCGCCTTGTAGGTGGTGCAGTCCACGCGTGAACCCTTGCTTTTATTCTAGGGTACAAAGACCGCACACCTCCAGTATACGGGTACTCTGCCGGTCTTCCACCATTTGTTACAGAGAACCCAAAGAGTCCCGTACGGAAGGACCACTAAATTTGATCATCTCAGCAGTGACGATATCTATCCCCGCAACCATGTCATATTTTATTCTAATCGCCCATTCAACACCTTCCATCGTAATATCACCTCACGCTTCTGCCGTTTCTTGGTCATTTGCACGCTTAATCCCAGCAGAAGCAGCCTGGATATACTCATACATATCACCGGATGACGATATAAATAAACTGTACTATAATTATAAACGAGTGATAACTTAGTTTTAGACGTTGGCGAGTACTGGTGTTGTGGCGGCGAGAGTAGACGAGGTGACGGTGGTGGTGACGTCGGGCTAGACACCGCACACAACTTTTATCCCGTATTAAACTATATTCTGCAAATAAATAGCTAAATTGACTACTTCTACTATCTTTATTTATTTAGAAAGTCATTTCAACAGATTATTGACAAAAGTTCGGTGAGCAACACAAACCCCGCAGCTGCGCCATGACAGGAGTGACTTCACACGAAGCAGCCGCAATATATCTTGACATCGAAGATGATGTGCAAATAAATTTTAATTGGCTTTTTTCGAAAGCTTTAATTATGCGTGACCCACAAACCGGGACGGGCCGCTGATAAGAAGTAAAGTTATATTCTCTTCTATGTTATCTTGTTTGTCCTGTTACTCCTAGTCAATTATACAACGTCTAACATAATAAGCGCAAGAATCCGCAGCCACCAGTACAATATAAAGTTATATTTATAATAGCAAAGATTTTTAGTCATTTTAAACA
>DVZL01004225.1:0-13129 GCA_018236625.1 Lasaia peninsularis | reverse complement strand
TTGTATTGTGACATTTTATAATAACTACAGGTATAATAAATCGTTTCAGTCGTTCTTGAGTTATAAATAGTGTAACCAACACAACTTTCTTTTATATAATATATAATATAGATTAGTAAGTTTGTCTGTTAAAATTTCAACTATCGCTATCGCGATTTAGATACGGCTTGGTGACGGATATATAGTCAAACATACGGATAGCGGTGTCTAATAAGATCCTAAACCTTAAAAAACCTTAGGTACCTTAAAAAAATATGAAAACAAGGACATGGAGCGCATTCCGTAATTATGTAGATCGATATTTTAAATTTTAGAATATTCGATAACATCGATATTTTTTATATTAGAATATTCGACAACATCGACATCTTAAATAGTGGAATATATATCTAACATTAATTAATATGTTTCTACCATATTTTCAACCCAATCATATACCTAGTCAGTTTCAAGACTAATAATAATTAATTAAATTGTAATAGAGCCATTATTATTTCATTGAATATTTAAAATTATCATAACATGTTTTAGTTTTTAAATCAAACTAAAATTTCGTTTAATATAAAAATATATATATGTTGATAATTTGTGATTTCGCGGTAAACGATTTTAATAAAATGTATTATGAAGTCAAATCGCCTCTGTAGCCGAGCGTAGTGGGTGACGGTTTGATGCACGACGTCGCAGGTTCGAGTCTAGGTTAAGACAACTTATTCTGTGATTTTTATCAGTTTATTTGAACTTTTCTTTAAATTGGATTTTTGCTCGATAAGGCGATGGACTTGGCAGCTCGGCTAATCATTTGTGTATAATCTCTACTTACCCCTTCGGGAATATGCCATAACGATATTTATTTTTATTTTTTGTGTACTATTATTACATGTTACAACAGAAATGCTTTTTAAATCACCCTGTACATCGTAAATACCTACAATTAATCACTCAACATCAAGAGAACTCTGTTATTTTAGCGACTCTATTTATATTTTGCCCACGACGCGTCTCGTCGCAAGCAAACCTACCTCCTGTTGCACTTTTATATCATATAAGTACGCTCCTTGCATAACTGCATTTCAAATCTGATCAGCTTTATTATTTTTTATGATGAATGAATACATTTTCAAAACTAGCTGTATCGGTGACTTCGTCCGCGTTTGAATTTAATAAAGTAGCCTAAGTTTCTCCTTAATATGTCAACTATCTGCCTGTGAAAATCCCTACTAAATCGGTTCAGCCGTTCTAGAGACAAGTCGGGAGAGAGACAGACGAACATTTCTAATACCCAGCCTCAGGTTGGCAACGCACCGTTTTCACCTTTGGTTTCTATAGGCGACGTGTATTTCTTACCATCAGGAAATCTGTCTGCTTTTTGCCTTCCAATATCATAAAAAAGTGAAGCCACGATTACCCGACGATATTTAGTCCAGGACAGGTGACACGTACGTCGCCATTTAGGCACTAATCCCGGGTTTCCTCACGATGTTTTACTTCACCATAAGAGCAGTTATAATATACTTAAATTAGTAAAACTCATTGGTATATGGCGAGCTCCGAAGTGCCAATTTCTGCCAATGATATTTGGCATAATATTTTTAAGTTAAATCATACCAAGTCCTCTCTTTGTATTATGTCTGATGATATCGGGATCGGCTACCCAATCTAGGGGTTTTGTGTAGGACACCAGTTTTTACGCAAAGCGACTGTCACCTGGCATCTGAAACCCAGAAGGGAAACCTAGGTCTAAATCTAGATTAGGTCGAATTTAATAAATCCGGGTTTCTACACAATGTTTTCCTTCACCGTAAGAGCACTCAGAAAATGAATTAGAATAACTCATCGGTAAATGGCGGGGTTCGAACTATTACTAAATTATACACATGAAGTACCTATCATACTAAATATTTAATACAAAGCGCTTAATATGATTAAGACATAACATAAATGGTCGTATCTGATGCAAGTGAGTCCATAAATACATTGTAGTAGATTGTAAATATGTCTTGTATTCAGGACAAGTCGACGACAGCGTGTCTCGCTGGCGACTTAACGAGTTAACAGCTACTGTTTTGTCATATGCAAGTGCACTGGTCACATTAAACCACCAGATACCATCGCGTAGCTTTTTAGGAATGTGCTCAACCGACTTGAAATAGGGGGAGTTCTATGTTTATACCTATTTTACTAGCTGTGCCCGCGACTTCGTCCGCGTTTTTATTTAATTTATTTTATACATTTTTTAAAATAATAGTAGCCTAAGCCGTTTCTTATTACATTAGCTGTCTGCCAGTGAAAGTTCCTTCAAAATCGATCCAGCCGTTTCAGAGACTAGCGCGTACAAACAGAAAGACAGACAAAAATTCTAAAAATGTTGTTTTTGGTGTATGTATAGTAAAAAGCGGTTATTTTAATATTACATACAGACACTCCAATATTATTTATTTGCATAGATATATGTGTAAATGGTAGAAGTATGTATGTTTGTGTCCGCCTTTTAGAGATAGGAATATTTGTCAAAATTTTGTGCACACAAAATTTAGCTAAAAATATTTGTTTTAAATCAGGGATCAGAAAAAGATTTAGGAGGGTTGGCTGTAAATACCCGGGGGATCTAGGTTAATTGCTCGCGTATTATCCGAGGGTGGTGTCAAGAGTCTTCGAAGCTAGGCAGATAATATCTGTCAAATGTTGAGTGTCAAATGTAATGTACACTCAATATTCTCTGCCTATCCAGTTAGGTACTTGGCGTGAATGTATTTAGGAAGGATATTCGAAGTATAAACTTTTTATTTTTTTATTTACGTAAAATTAGTGTATTGTATAAAATAATAAAAATAAAAAAAAATGTGAGAAAAACGATACCCTAAGATCGTTATTCATCTATATATCTGTTTGTCTGTCACCAGGCTATATCTCATGAACCGTGATAGCTAGACAGTCGAATTTTTTACAGATTATTTATTTCTACTATAGTAACAAATATTAAAAGCAAAATAAGGTAAATATCTGCATGCATACAACGGACGTGAGTTTTAGCTATGTTGTTTCCCAACAGCCAATAAATGTCACTATGCATATTTAGATCTATCTGTCCATTCATTTAGGAACTATGATGCCACAGACAAACACAAAGACACATAGACAAGTAAAACTTATAACCGCGTTCTTATGTTAAGCCCAACCAAAAATATTTAATAAAATATATCTCCATAAAAACTTTGCAGTGTAATAAATAAACCCTTAATCGGGACAAGATGACGACATGTCTGGCCACAAAGCGACTTTAAGAGTTCACAGCTACTGTTTTGTCATGTGCCAGTACGCGGCAGATAATATAGCTCAAGATACCGACGTGGAATTTTATCGGAATACACATATATACATACATTTTTCATTTAAATATATTGCTCCAATTTTATTTATCATTCTTAACAATCTATGAGCTTTTATGTCGATTGTAATAAGAATTTAATTAAATGGATTATAATTATATTGCAAAGGAATACAGATTTGTTAAAGCCACGGTGGTCTAGTAGTAAGAGATTTGTACATCGTTTCCGGTAGTCCAAGTTCGAATACCAATTGTAACAATTCCTGCATAACTACATATTCTAAGAGTTCTTACGGTTAAAACATTACGAGGAAACCCGGATTTGTTTATTCGAATTCGATTCAACCTAGAATTGTGCCTGTTCCAGTTAATACCTGCAAAAAATTTCAACTTTTAAGCTATCACCGTTCATGAGATACAGCCTGGTGACGGACAGATAGACTGACAGAGAATTATTAATAATAGGGTTCCGTTTTACCCTTTGGGAACATATATAATATAATCCCTAACACTTTTTACTGTTGACTCTTTTGAATCTGATAAAAACCGATACGTCATATCTAATTTTAAGTCTCCCCTATGGTGATTATCTCATCGGTTTTTGATAAAACACTGTGTGATGTCCCTCATATCCCATATTGTTTTATCAAAAACCGACAAGTCCAGTTGGTTAGGCCGAAAACCGATATATCCAATTTTATTTTTTTAAGAACTCGACAAGTACCACAGTTATAAATGTAAAATTTAGGTTAACAAATAGTGATGCTATTACCAATAAATATATGGGTTTCGTCTATTTTTAAATAAATAAACCATAAACATGGCCATATTTTTGCATTTTTCATCAAAAAACACAAATGTGATATATCGGTTTTTGTTCCGATGCTCCTCAAGTGGAATTAGGAGAAAAAAGCTATATAACTTAATAGTAATGCATAATATATTTCTAAGCACTTGCACGAAGTCACGGGAAACAACTAGAATATATTTTTTTATGGGATAAGGAAGCGAAGAAGCACACGGTTTTTCTGATGGGAATGGACAACTGTGGCTAAGAGACACCAGATATTGTAGGTGCGTCGCTGTCCTGTGGCCGGGGTGTTAGTGTTTGCAAGTTTATCAGCTACCCTACCCTCCAGATTGGATCACGACAATGTCATTGTAGCGGAAGGAATAGGTAAGGCGGTGGATCCCTACCCGAATGAATTGCTGCACAGCACTTTACCACCAGTCTTGTTGGCAATGACCTTGATAACTTTTGCACGCCTGTTACGAGCTGCCTGGTTGAAAGGCAAATGGTCTATTCTACACAAAGGACCCGGACCAACATGAGGAATCAATCCATAGTTTGTCTAATAGTAGATTCAATTTAAAATTCTTTTTGATGTTAGTAATTTATTATTTACAATAAATTATTTAAAATAAAAATGCACGAAAACCGGTATAACAAAATTGTTAACTAATTTGCTTCCTATACTCAATATGAATGTGTTAATTATTAAAATAAATAAAAACTTTATTTTGTAGACAAGCTTTTTTATTGGAACAAATATATATTTGCGATTCGTAAAAAAAAACTACCGCGACTACAACGACTCGTTTATTGAAAGGCGTACCGAAATGTTAAGTTTATCACGGCCATCCAGATCCATACTTTAATCACTAAAGTACAGGTTTCTTGAATGTATGTAGTAAACGTATTACTTAATGCTTTCTTAAGAACAAAAATAGTTTGAAGGAAACGAGTCATTTACTTAACTACATCAAACGTCAGTTTCCCTTGAGTGGGCGAACCTGTTTTAGTAGAAACAGAAAAAGAAGCTTTGACGGTTGACGGACTGATGCTTTTTAGGGTTCCGTATCTAAATCGTAAAAAATAGTTTGGAATTACCCATTGGTTAAACCCAAAACTATAAGATAATATACTCCAATTTTTTTTAAGATTTTGTGTTGGGCTGGCATGGGTAAAATCCCTTTTATTAAGACTTCGCTGTCTGTCTCTCACCGTTGTATCTCATGAACCGTGATAGCTACACACAAATCTTCATGACGTACATATTTCAGAGAGATGGACAGACAAAATTCTAAAATTTTTGTTATACTATGCACCTTGTAAACATACATGATTTGCAGTTATTTTCATATTACTTACAGACACTTAAATTTTATTCATTTGTATAGATTGTGACGTCAATATCAATGTTGTTGTCCAATCAAATTGCAGAATTTCAAATCGTTTGCTATTTAATTGGTCGTTGGCGTTGCTAGGTTGACAACATCACTCTTTTCTTCATTAAGAAAATATGAATGTTGTCCAATCAAATAGCAGAATTTCAAATTGTTTTACTATTTAATCGGTCCTTGGTATTGCTAGGTTGATAACGTCACTTTTTTCTTCACGTGAACATACTACAAACGTGTTTTAGTCTATAATTTCATTAGTCGTACCTCTAGCCAGTTTCTCGTGTAAAGGGTGAGGTATTCGCACGTAATTGGGCATTTTTTCTTTCAAAAGCAATTCACATCGTGTTCTGTCGGAATGTTTCCTAGATCGTGAAATGCCGCTCAGCCTCGACACCGACAACCACTTATTTATCTCTGAAGTCTTATTAGACGTTAAAATTTGTAAAATATTGACGATAATTGATATAATTTATTAAGTTAATTGATTATAAGTATTATTAATTATACATACTCATTTGTTCGATTTTATATTGTAGAAAACAACACGTCATAAGTTTGTTTACAATCCCTTTATAATCTTATATATAAATGGTCTAATACGAGGGTTTCAGAATAAGCTTGCCAATATTCTGCGATATTAATGGTGGTGATATCATAGGAAGTGGCCACGACGTTTGTGCTGGCGGAAATTGTCGTGCATTAGACCGCCATTAACTAGTAATATGAAAGGGACACGGCCCTTCGTTCCTTAACTGTTATGAATATGACTACCACATATGTATTAAAAGCTTTTAATACATAGGTATGTGGTAGAAGGTGTGAATCAGTATAAGTTACTAGCAACCCATCCCGGCTTTGCACGGGTTTATTATGCATATTATATACACACAAATATTCCTCTTGAATCACTCTGTGTTTTAAAAAAACGCATCAAAATCCGTTGGGTAATTTTGTATATATATACTTAGGAATAGGAGGCGACTTTGTAAACTATGTAGTGATGTGTTTATTCAATTATCAATATATAAAATCTATCAAGTATTGAAGTAGGTACATATTAGTCACACATATGCAAATAACATATACACACAAAACTAACACGCACACACACAAACGAACAATTTTATGCTACTATTTATATATTTTTTTAATGAATTTTTGTTATTTTTTGATTATTTCGTAAACATTCTTTTATAGTGAAATTATTTTACATTGTTTTTAATATGATAATTAAAGTTATGTAAGAGTTAGAGTGAGGTTGGGGAACACAATCATTTAATTTTCTTATTTTGGAGTACCTACTGTGAGTTTATGACATTTTTAAAGGTATAAAAAAATATGCTTCAAAATGGATAATTATCCCATCTCGTAACATCTTCGTTTATGTTGCAAGTTACAATATATTAAAATTAATATTGTAGTTTGCTGTTTTTTGGTTTATTGGAAGAAATGTAGAGATTTTGAGATAATCTAAAATTTTTACACTAATTAAGTATTTGCAGGCCTTGTTGATTTGGTTGCCTTGGGCCTGGTGGCCTGTTGGCTTTCTGGCTTAGATACTTACTTACTAACTTGTCGTTATTTGGGCTCGCTTACACTAGTACAGATTTTTTTTATTTTTTTTAAGCATTCATGGACTTCACTTTAATTATCTGTAAATCTTAGGATTTCTTTAAACTGTGCCCATTCTTAATTTGACAAAAGAGTATGTAATCATCAAATTAACCTTGAATTAAAGAAACCGGATATGCGATGCTGGATAAACTTGTTTTTTGAACTATGACATAATAGTTTTTTTTATAGTACATTGTGTAAAATCCTGAGAACCAAGAACAATTGTCTGGGTGATATAAGCATAAAAAGATTTGTATGTAAATAAAATATTATACTTAAATATGTTAAATGAAACAATCTTGACATTGTAAGGTTTTTTCACACACATGAAACAGCGGATATACTTACATAAGCGGTTGGTTCTGCTTATAATGAGATAACCGTCGCCTATAGATAACGACGATCGCTATCGAAAGCAATCCGCAATGTTTGTGGAGTAACGCTTGCGGACCGCATTCGTAATAGTGAGATCAGAGAATGGTTGTGATTAAAAGAGAGTGTAAATATGAGAAAAGGCATGTTCCAATGGTTCAGTCATGTAGAAGGAATGAAAAACAAAACGGATATACAATGTAAACATGGAAGACCATAGTTGTCAGTAGTCTTCGAAACTGGCGTGTTTGTTTGAAGATAATTATGATTGTGGAAGAAGATAGGCAAAGAATTCTCTGCCTACACCGCAAGGGATATGACGTGAAGATTTACACGTATGTACCTATGCTACCGTTAGTTATCGCATCGTATTTGGAAATGAGATAAGCCGTTCTTGAGTAATAAATAGCGTAACTACAACTAGATTGGTTTAACTCTAAATATTATTGTAAAAATATCGAATCCAATTGGAAAATTAAACCCCGTGTTGGTCCGGGTCCTTTGTGTAGAATAGACCAACTGCCTTCCTACCTGGCAGCTCGTAAGAGGCGAGCATAGGTTAACTGGGTCACTACCAACATGACAACTGGTTGTAGAGTGCTGTGCAGCAACTCGCCCGGGTAGGGATCCACTGCCTTACTTATTCCTGCCGCCATAATGACATTGTCGTGTTCCGATCAGGAGGGTAGGGTAGCCGATAAACTTGCACATAATGTCTAACAGTCCGACCACTGGGCAGCGGTGCATCTCCAACATCTATGGTGTCTATAGGCTACGGTTGTCTCTTACCATCAGGAGACCCGTGTGCCTGTTCACTGTCTTATCACATAAAAAAAACTTCTTCAACTTCTACTTATGGATATCAAATGAAAGGGCTCTTTGTGAGCAACTAGAAAAATAATAAAATCTTAGCTATGTGACTTTCGGGTACAAGAGTAAACTTTTTGTCACGGAATCCTAAAAATAGTCTTATCCAATCAAATATTCAACCATATTCCCTCTGGTTCTCATAAGTATCTAACGCGTAGTCATGTTCCATCAATCATGATTAAGACAGAGCGTTCGGTGATGGATTACCCATTTTTAAACCGAACCATAAAACGGCGTAAGCATATGTTTTATATTTTTATTTTCGTTCAGAAAATTTTCGTTTTATAAAACATTATCATTTCTCATATAGGTACTATGAATACTTAAAATCGATTGGTTGACATGAGTGAAGCAGCTTTTGATTGTCTTCAGACGAGCAGACACAAATTTTAAATTATATTTATTTAAAAAATTATGCAGAAAAATGTACAAAGGTGGTATTAATGCTACATGGCATTATTTACCTGTCAATATAACTCACTCTTTATATTTTTTGTTGATCAAAATATATTATTTACTAGTAGTGCCCGCGACTTCGTCTGCGTTTTTATTTAATGAATTTACTTTACACATTTCCAAAATAAATTTCTAAAAGAAAAGTAGCCTATACCGTTCCTAATTACATCAGGCAGTGAAAGTCCCGTCAAAATCGGTCCAGCCGTTTCAGAGATTAGCGGGTACAAACAGGTAGACAGACGAAAATTCATAAAAATGTTGTTTTGGTATAAACGTTATGTACTTTGTAAATTGAAGTCGTTGTTTTGCAGTTGTACAGTGTTTGAATTATTTATTTATCAATTATGATCAAACTTCCCTTCCATTATTTAGGCTATCTATTCTCATACAGCATGAAAGCATGAACCCTCACTTAACCCTCCGAAAGTACTGAATTCGTAATATTGTATTTGCAGATATTAGGCCAAAGCTCAGACCCTAACTGAGTAAATGGGAATATAATGTAATTTAAGTATTATGTTAGGGCGTAGTATTTTATATAAGCTTTAATAAAAACTTTACTTATTCAAATACTAGCTGACCCGGCAAATCTCGTACCGCCTAACAGTCAATGAATGTCGTTTTACCTTTTAGCTGAACTAATTTAGGCTTTGATGAACATAATTATAATGATACAAAATAATCGTATGACGAATTATATGAATATGAATAATAGGTACATACAGGAAGAGAATAAATATTAAAAAAATAAAAATTATCGAGACATAGACAATAGTTTAGATTATAGATTCAAAAAAAAAAAAACAATAGTTTAACCTTTGTAGGGGAAGCCCGGACAAGAAGCATAGGGTGGGTAAGAAAAATAATCGTTTTTTCTCACTATCTCAAATATATGGCGTAGCAATGTTTAGCGAAGCCCGTGTGTCAGGTGACGCCATGACAGTTGAATCAAAACAATAAGTGCAATTTTGTGTTGTTGTGAGAAAAAAAACAAATTTATGTCGTTTTCTTACGATTTTTGCAAAGGTTATTGAATTGCTTCTTATATTATTAGTCCATTTTTTGTTAATATAATTTGTTTATTGTATTGTTAGTTGAAACGAGTATAATTTGTGATAATTACCTGTTGTTAATTATAACTACAATGTTTCAAATCATCACTCGTTGTAAATATTGCTACATTGGGCAAAATGGATATGGGCAAAATGGTTAGGGTATCCGTTTTGCTCGCATGATATTTTAATGTACCTGTTTGTTTCAAAAAATGCACTTAGGCCGTATCGTAAACCAATATTATATGGCCAAGTTTTTTGGAGGAGCGTAGTCTACAAGTGCTTCAGTTCAGGACGCTGTTAACGATTTACAAATAAAATAAATAAATAAATATTACTGGTCAAATCACACAAATTGATCTGACTCCAAAGTAAGCAAATTCTATGCTTGTGTTATAGGTGTTAGACAACGATACTAATACGTAGAAATACTTAAATACAGACCCGGAAATACAAACATCTGTGTTCATCACAGCAATGTCTGTCCCCGTCGGAAATCGAACCCGAGCCTCGCGGTTAGTCAAAGCGGTTACGTTACGCCCCTTCGACTATGACAAATAATAAATCATCATTTTCAAGGCTCATCGTCGGCCCTAATAGTCCTCTTTCAACAATAGCTGATATTACTTGCAACGATCTTCAACTTTATCTGTAGTACAAACTGCAGCGGACTCCACCTTTGCCTGCTTCCTCCAATAGCATACTAGAAAGAGCAGCAGCTAATTTAGAAGGAAATAATCATTCAATATCTGCAGCTAATCTCACGCCTTTACCAGTTATGGCTGCCCAAAACAACTCGCTTTATTTTTGCGACAAAAATCAAAATCCTAACATCTACCCTCGTAAAAATTAATCAATTGTAAAATTTAAGTAGTTGAACTAAAAGAAAACGAAAATTACTGAGATAGCAGGCCCCTGCAAAACGAAGAAGAAATGATGCGTCGTACAACTGCTAAACAAATTCCTGAAATCTGATTATTACTGTTTCGTGTGCGCAGATAAATACACAGACCCTCTAACAGAAGACTGGATTAAGTGTGATCAGAATAAAAGTTGGGCGCACAAGGACTGTACCTCCTACGTTGGAGTCGGCAACTATTTTTATGATGAATGTCAGGATTAATTTTTATTAGATTACATTATCCGTTTTGCCCCTGTGATGTATACGTCTTGCCCGGAGGGGTTGGGCAAAACGAATGATTGACAAGATTTTTTTTAAGGCTATTATTATAAGAAAAGTGTTTCTGTTTGGTAATTTTAATTATTTATTTTCGAAGATGATTAACCAAAGTACAAAGGAAAAGTTTAAGAAGTTGTTTTGATTATGAAATAATGGTTTTACTTCCAATTCTCCTTAACATATGCGTCTTGCCCGCGCTTCCCCTACGCGTGCCCCGCCCCTTCTTTTGTTTTTCTTAATTTGACGTCTCCATTCCCGCCATTTTAAAATTCATACGCGCGCCTACCTTCGTACACCTAGTTTCGTACTTTTTTGATAGATGCCACGCGTGTCTATACGGATTAAATGTTAAATATATATATGAAATAAATCTTTCCATAAAGTTTTTTTTTCGCAACTTAAATCTGTTTTTGGCTAAATAAAAAAAATTCTTCATATTTAGATGCTAAAACCAAAAATCAATATTATATGGAATTATTACGATATATTATTACGATAGTGCTTAATCGTGTAACACACATAATATAAAACTTACAAACACTTTAAAAAGACTATATTGACCTTGTGGTCATCTTATTTCCAAGAGTCTTTTAGCAAAATTAATATTTCAATATTAGATTTCATTAAAATCTATATACTTTCTTATGCAACCACATGTTTAAAAAATACTTATTAAAACTTTTTACGGGTTATACCAATTTCGATGGTTTTTTTATTAAATAAGATAGCAAATTAGCACACGAGTCTCCTGACGGTGAGAGACAACTGTGGCCTATAGACACCATAAATGTTGTAGGTGGCTGTGTTCGGGACGTTACACCATACGTGTAAGTCTACCGACTACCTTACCCTTCTGAACTGGAACACGACAATGTCATTATAGCGGCAGGAATAGACCCTTACCCGGACGAGTTGATGCACAGCACTCTGTCACCAGTGGTCATTTTGATAGTGACCCAGTTAACCTATGCTCGCCTCATACGAGTTGCCTGGCAGGAAGACAGATAGTCTATTCAACATAGAGACCCGGTACCAACACGGGGAAAAATAAAGCTATTGTGTTTTCCGATTAATCCGAATTGTGCGTTTTGTGTACTGACGCTATAATTTTATGGAAGTTTTTGTAGTTTTACCGCATTGTAATTATAATCGTGATTATTTGCAAATTATATTCAAACTATAAATAAGTAATTTGACAAGTGATTGGCGCAGCAGTTGGCCGCATCAACAGGTGCGATCACTACTAATATCTTGTTCAACACTAATAATATTAGTCGTAATTGTGATTTTTAAATTTATTACGCGAACTACTAAGGGAATAATTACCTATATAAAAATACCTTCACGTCTATTATTCCGAAGAGGTAGGCAGAGGTTGGATAGTATATCCATGACTGGCAAGTACAGTAGATACTAGAATACCCACGATTAGCCAAGGTACTAGGGCTCATGATGTGGTAGGTGGCAAGCCTATCGCCGCAGCATAAGAGATAATAGGCGTGAAGGTAGTTTACTACGATTTCATGTTTGCGATCCATATTCATAATAGTGATATCAGAAAAAGAGTGATATTGAAAGAAAGTGGTAGTGTAAAAATGAAAAAGGGCATGTTCTGATGGTTGGTTCAGATATACAATTCGAATGATTACGGTTGTAGGTATCCGGGAAGACCTAGGTTGACATTCCACCACCAAATAGCTTGTGTGTTATCTGAAAGTGGTGTCAAGAGTCTCCGAAACAGACGTGTTTGTATGAAGAAGTAATGAATGTGGAGGAAGACAGGCAAATTTGTAGGGATCATGACACTTGGCTTGGCACTTTGGCTTAGTTATCGAGTTAGTAAAAAGTAATAGTTTGACGAAACCAAAACAGATGCAAGAGTTTTGGTTGATGATGTGGTGCTGGAACCAATATCTATACTAATATTACTAGCGGACGCCCGCGGCTTCGCCCGCGTGGATATCGTTTACCGCTGCAAAAAGCCTACTCAAGAAAATCATGGTCAGCTACATAATTCGTAATGATGAAAATATTTAAATGTAATTAATACTAAGTTTTCAAACAAAACGCACG
>DVZL01004224.1:0-13129 GCA_018236625.1 Lasaia peninsularis | reverse complement strand
CGATTTTAACGAAGTTTTATATTAACCAAAAGGTTCTACTCTCAGACAACTAAACTGTGGGTGTTTTCAAGGCTAGATTGAATAGGCTGCTCCTAGCGTAATATATTTCCATCCTTGACTACAACATCACTAACAATCAGGTGAGTTTGTATAATGACTAAAAAAGATTTCTTTTACTTTTAATCCGTTTAGAATTTAAAATAATCGACTAGAAGAAAACTTGAGGGATTACTTTTGGACAGTACAACTTCGAATTCTAAATAATCATAATAATAGAAATATTTTTATTTACAATGTCACCAGCGCCAAATTGATTTTGAAATATTTTTTATTTTGTGAATTTGTTTGTATAAAAGTGTGAGTTATATTTTTTATCTAAATCGTTAAGCATCTTATTTATTTCAACTGTGAAAAAAATATCATCACGTCACCCTGAAGTGGTAGGCAGCGGTACATACTTATGCATCCACGATTAGCTGACGCTATACGTCCCAAATGTGTCACACGACAGGTGGCAAGATCGTCAATATATCGAGTACAAATCTGATCTCAATCAACGTTATGTTTTACAGATAAACTGAAAAATCTTGTAGAACAAGTTGCCCTAATTTCCATCGTATTTTTTATTGCCATGTATTAAAAAAATAATGACCGTCAATTTTTTTGGATTAAGCCCTTAAATTTATCATAAAGATTATTCGTACAACATTTTCAGAATTATGAGAAACAGTATGTTTCATATTTCTCATCCTTAAAGAATTTCTTAGCTTGGTGAAAATTTCATATATTTATATTTTCAACTGGCTGTGCTCCCAAACTTCGTAGGAGCTTTTATTTAATTGTTTTATTTGATACATTCCTAAAATAAAAGTAGACTAAGCCGTTTCTTATTACATTAGCTATCTGCAAGTGAAAGTCCCGTCAAAAACGGCTGGGCGTTTCAGAGATTGGCGGGTACAGAGAGACAGGCAAATAGACAAAAATTAAAAAAAATGCTATTTAGGTAGATATACTTTGTTAACATACATATGCATTTAGTAAAAAATGGTTATTTTAATATTGGGTACATACAGACATTCACAAAACACACACAAAACTTAGGGTTTAGCCTTGATATTTGAAAAATAATTTTTAATTATTATAAGTGATAAGTCCAAAGTTATGTACATGTGTTTTTTTCATTTAAAATTTGAATATCAATATTTCTCACAGGTCAGTTATTGCCAAGTAAAGGATAATACCTACTCAAATTGTCCTTATTGCAAAATATGAACGCTAATAACTTATCCTGTGTGTACCACAATTTACAAGTATTAAGTTTCTTTTGATTTCGCCCCTAACCACCATAAATCACAAGATAATACAAATAAATTACGAAACAAGTCACGACAAAATAATTTTCTTAACGTCATATTTTATCTGTGGAAAATGGCGGCGACCATCCTTGGCTGTTTGTTTAAAAGATGACAGATTAAAAATCCTTGTTAAATTATCATGATCTTGCAAATTTCACCTCTATTTGAATTTATTAAATTTATTAAATTAAAACGTGCAATCTAAGTATGTTTGTAGTACTATATTTTTTTTAAATAATAAGTATTTAAAATATACTTAATTAATCGTTATGTTCTAATGTATTCTTCTGTACGTTATATGTTAATTGTTATATGTCGTATGTTAATTCTGTATTAATGTGTAATGTGCCGTACGTATTCCTGCCGCCATAATGACATTGTCGTGTTCCGGTCTGAAAGGTAGGGTAACCGGTAGACTTGCATACCAGGCCTAACACCCCGGCCACAAGACAGCGATGCACCTGCAACTATGATGTCTTATACCTACCACAAAAAAAACATATTTCTAATTAAGTTAGGTGGACTGGTAGAGAATGCTATGTAGCATTAAGTCCACCTTTGTACATTTTTTTCGGTATATACCTTTTTATACGAATAAACATCTGACACAAATCTAATCCAAGCCAGGAATCCAACTCAGGACCTCACGAGTTCCCTACGGAGGTGGTTACACATGCAATGTTTAAAGTATTTAGATAATACGATAATTAAAATTATCAGATTAATGTGATAGGTACAACCCTAGATACAACCCTAGCTCCGTGCAAAAATATCTTTAAATACCTGCCTGAAATAGGCATCTCAGACAGGTGCTATAATCTTTTTTATTCATTTTATTCAAATTCCTGACATTTTTATTTTTTTAATAGAATATTTCAAATTTATACAACTTTTTTGTTTTTGAAATAACATTATAAGACGTTTTCTTGGCTCTAAATTTAAATGATAGGAGAGAGACTATAACAAAAAGAATGGAACCGCCAGTCTAAACTCGATGGCCCGGAAAAGACAGATGGCATAGTAATTGTCATCGCGCTGCGGCCACAATTGTAATTGTATCGACGTGATGAATGATTTATTGTGTATAATTAACGTCCATGCAATCTGCTGGTTATTGATGACAGGCTATCGATATCGGTATATGTATGCGCCCAACACTATAGCATACAAGTTGCTTTGGAAGAAAAATAATTTTATTACGTAATATTTGAAATGCGTTACTAAAATATAGTAAATTTTTATGATTCAATAGTAGATTTTTTTAAGTTTCTATTTCAAATTAGTAATTTTTTTCATGTTTTTTTCTCTATCCTAGGTTATTTGCAAGACATATCTTGCCAGAGATAAGCTCGCTTTAATTCAGACAATACGTTCCTAAATTATAGCACAATTTAAATTTTGGATTTTTCCCTTCTCCCTTTTAGTAAACGGGTTAAAAAATAGCCTATAACCTACCTCGGAACATAGGCTACCATCTAGCCACATTTCGTCACGACAGATTCCGAAGTTTTAGCGTGAATCGCGTTCGGGATATAGACAGAGAAAATTCTAAAAAAATTAAAAATTGTTCTGTCGCCTGTTTTTAGTCGCGTAGGCCTATTTTTATATATCTTCAATGTACTCTAATAATGTACATAATAATTTAATCTTCTGTAGTTTTATTACGTGTATAAATATATTAATATAGTATAGTAGAGTACATAGCTCGAAGAACCGATGGCCGATGGGGCAAGAAGGTTCTAGAGTGGAGACCACGGACCGGCAAGCGCAGCGTAAGGCGTCCACCAACCAGATGGAGCGACGATATAGTACTGATCGCAGGAACCCGCTGGATGCAGGCCGCCTTTGACAGGTCTAATTGGAGGTCGTTGGATGAGGCCTACGATCAGCAGTGGAAGTTCTATGGCTGAGATGATGATGATGATGATGATAAATATATTTTACGCTTTATTGTACACTGGTAACATTAAAGAGGCAAACACAAACAAATAACGAAACCCAGAATAGTGAATAACCTAGGATTGCCTCTTTTAGGAGTATAATTTCCAAATGTTATCTATAACATTATTTATGTGTTATTTTATGTGATAAGACAACAAACAAACTCCTGACATTTATTCGGCTATCTACTTTTATTTCGAATGTCTAAATGAAGTCCTTACCACAGATCACAATAATCTTAATTGCCGCTAATTTGTTTATTTAATTACACAGATTATACGAAATCGTATACCATAGTGGGAACAGATAAAAAACTCGTGAATCAAGTTCGTCAACGGTCGTGAAAATATTTATTGAATTTAAATTCAAAACTTATATTTCGAACATTAAATGTATCAGAATAATAATATTTTTAGTTTCTGCTGTTGAATTCGTCAAAAAATTGAACAATCGGCCTGATTTTGATAAAATCTTAATTTTAATTTAATTATTATTAAAATTGTGAAACACGATGAGAAATTAAGATGAAGTAAAAAATAAACCTCGATAAATTCCAAAAAATAATTAAGAATTTGAAATCTCTGGAATTAAAACATTTTATTGATTTAACTTTTAAGTTGTTAAATTTCCAAATTTTATTTCTTATCGAGCTAACTGTATTATATATATGGCGTATATGCAGGTCTATCCGTAATTGATAAATTTGTAAATTGCAAAAAAAAACTAAATATCATCACGATCATACCCAGAAAGGGTTGGCAGAGCTGTGACAGGTCCGTCGCCATATCGGGCATAATTCGCTTACATGGCGGGTTTCGTACCTGGAATACCGAAATGATTAGGCCACCGAAGCTCTGGATAAGTAAAAATAATAATTTAATTTTGTAAATGATAATTAATTAGTAATAATACATATATGCATGTGTTCACGCCAGGTCCTTAGTGAGATAGGCAGAGGGTATCAAGTTCCAAGTGTCATCCCTACATGCTTTCATGTTCCTCCATACTCCTCATATAAACACGTCGGTTACAGACTCTGGACACATAATTATTAAGTACCTTCACGCCCATTATCCCCGAAGAGGTAGGCAGAGGTGTGCTATTATATCTACAACTCGTAAGTCAAGTAGATATACTAGAACACCCACGATTAGCCTGGTACTAGGTAAGGTACTAGGGCCCTGATGTGATAGATGTCAAGCCTATCGCCACTACGGGCACATTCCGATCCCGGGCAATGTAATGCTTACTCAGAAAAATGTGAAAAACGTTTAAGATAATTTGATAATAATTTTCATAAGTTATAAAAAATATTAATAACTGTGGTACACCACAATGTCGTAGACTATGTTGGTACAAATATTATTAATATATTTATCCTTCACGTAAATGATTTCAATCTAAGTTTATTTCAATGTTAAGTTGATATACGGTACTATTTTAAAAATAATATTCTACTATGATATTGACGGCAAATACCTAAATAAATTTACATAAATACAAAAAAGAGAAAGCGTCTGCAATAGGAGTTTCAAACTATTCCGACATTGAGCTATTTTTATTCAGCCTTTAGACGTATATTTAGAAACAGTAAAGTATGTGGCATAAGGCTGTCACCAATAAAAAATATATGTATTTTTTCAAACTGACTCATTGCATTTTAAAAAAAACAAAATTAAAGAAACCAAATTTAATTTAGTTTTTTTCATTAATTTTATATGACTGCAAAGCATTTCTTTAAGTTTAATTTGATGGTAAGATGTATCTTTAGTGTTTTGCGTAGTTTTTTTTAGCACACGGCTCTTCTACTAAGAGACATTCATGGCCTATAGAAACCGTAGAAGCAATAGTTGCGTATTAGCCGAGATATTAAGTCTAATTTGCGCCTCTACTGGCCCTCCGGACTAAAGTTTATCTCCAAATCGGAGCATGATGGTAGCGAGTTTTAACGTCATGGTAGAAAAAGTAAGTACCAATCCGCGGGAGTTAGCAAGAAGTTCCTTACTTACTCAGAATAGCAAAAATAAACAATGAAATTTAAATTAGTTCTCATCCAACGATGCGATGGGGTTATCACATCCTTCAGACGGAAAAAAATTAAAATATCTGCTTATTTAATAACATCTTTTATAGAATAGCAAACATTTTTCTAAAACATTCAAAATTAGAACAGCAGTTTTTTTTAACTATTCAAACAAAGATCTATATTTATTCAGCCTTAATGACATGTATATTTTAGAAACACACAAGCCGTATCTCTATAATTATCTGTACAACATATTATATAAGACTGTACATCAGACGCAACCATTCCGTTCATAATGTCTGTCATTATGTTATGGATTCTTGTTGTCTGTGACCGCGCCTTGACATTGACGCGTTTGCAAAAAAAGAGAAGAATAATTTTATGAAACGTGGAATAATGAATGAAGTACTAAAAAAAACGGCCAAGTGTGAATGGGACTCGCGCACAAAGGGTTCCGTACCTATAAACTTTTAAAACGCCAAAAAATTATGTTCGTTGTATAGGTTCCCTTTAAAATATGTATTTTATTTTATTTTTAATGTTTGTTATTATGGCGGCAAAAGAAATATATCATCTGATTATTTCAACATTGTAACAGTTACGGTTATGAGGTGCAGCGTAATGGCAAATAAACTGAAAGACGGATGGCGGAGAATTAGTAAGAGGGTTCTGTGTTACCCTTTAAATACGGAACCCTAAAATCGAATATAAATGTCTGTTCAAAACAATAAATTATTATGAGCTTGTGGTGCGAGCTGTTTCCCGCGCGATGAAAAAAATATTTTTACACATTCTCTGTAATAATATCTCGCTCGATATTATTACATTAACTTATATTAAGTTTAAACAGGATCTTATTTCAAGAGTGCGTAAGTACTATGACTGTATATTTTTGCTAGCTTTCCGCCCGCGGCTTCGCCCGCGTGATATATTTTAATTACACAGACAACTTTCAAAGGGCAGACATTTTTCCGACTTATAATACTTATTGCGTAAAAACATATCCTCTTTTTAATGTAGTCGGTTAAAAAGTTGTATAATATGTCCTTCCTCGAGGTCTACTTTATCTCTACTTTTCATTGAAATCGGTTCAGTGGTTTAGGCGTGAAAGCGTTACAGACAAACAGATGCATAATATTAAGTAAGGATTTTATTATATGTTTAATTTGAGCGATACTTACTGTAGTAATTATTAATTACATGCATGTAATTATAGTAAGTAGCTTTTACCTATATATATTTTTTATGATATTGGAAGGCAAACAAGCAGACGAATTTCCTGATGGTAAGAAATACACGTCGCCTACCGCCTATCGTCGTCGTAGGCTGGGATGGTAAGCCTCTTGCTTGAGTAAGTTTACCGGTTACCCTACCCTCCAAACCATAAAACGACAATTGCGAGCACTGACGCTATTGTGGCAGGAATAGGTAAGGCAGTGGTACCAATTCGGGCGAGTCATTGCAAGACTCTACCACCTAGTGCAGATATGGTTCTCAGATGCACCAAGTTGTGTCTGTCGCCATAAAGTTACTGAAACAAGGTAAAAATCTTGCCCGGCTGCGTCTTTGCTTTTATCCGCTTCTTTGACATCAGTGCTCATCATTTTCGTGTTCAAATTTGTACATATAATAAGCGATTTAAATCTCACACTTGCAGATTTGGCAACGTACAATTTACATCTTGGTGTGGAAGTCTACCTGCTACCCTATTCTCCAGACTAGAACACGACATTGTCATTATGGCGGTAGGAATAGGTAAGGCGGTGGATCCCTACCCGGGCAAGTTGCTGCACAGCACTCTATCTACCACCAGTGATCATGTTGGCAATGATTTTGATAACCTATGCTCACCTCTTATAAGCTACCTGATAGGGAGGCAGACGGTCTATTCTACAAAGAGGACCCGGACCGCCATGGGAATATCTTACAGTTATTCAGTCTGCTGTTTTCACTTACTAAAAGGATCGTGACCGCCTCGTTGGCCGAGTGGCTAACGTACACGCCTAACTGCATCGACTAACCATGAGGCTCGGGTTCGATTTCCGACGGCGACAGACATTTGTGTGATTAACGTAGATGTCTGTGTTTCTGGGTCTGGGTGTTTATCATATTTATTCTGTTATCTATTTAATTATCTCTATGAATTAGTATAGTTGTCTAACACCCATAACACAAGCATATAATTTGCTTACTTTGGGGTTAGATCTATTCGTGTAATTTGTCCAGTAATATTTATCGAATCTTTTTGTCTGACGGTACCTCGTTCCATATGAACAGTCAGACGTAATGACAGAACAATCTTCGGGTTATTATAGGTAAAAACACTAATAACCCATTGTGGTACCCGGCCAAAACAATTCCACTGATTTGAGCCATTTAGATTCTGGTTCAATATTACATATTATTTATTGCATTATAATATATGTATGGAGTTCTTAAACTGTCTTAAGTTTTTGCTGTTTTTGCAATTTGGGAGTTATAATATATTTCAATCAACATCAGGCAAAATGGTCCAGCATAATCAGCGTCCGAATTCAATGCCGGGTTCAATTCCCAGGTAGTTTGTTCTATGACAATTTTCAGTTTATTGAAAAAACATAGTTTTGTCACATACTGGGACCTAATATCGTTAGCTAAGCTTGGGTGCATATTCAGTTCTGCTTAATCTTTCGGGATATTGACGTGACGATGTTTTTTTATTATACATAAAGTAGTTGAGATGTACAGCTGCCTGTAAGCGAAAACATCTGATCCGTAGTAATACTTATTCAGCCTCATGACGAGACCAAGTGTCTCTACTAAGGTATCCGAACCTTCTATCATTTAACCGAAGGGAAATTGGAGGCCTAGCTTTTCTGCACCATCCAAAATACATGTATGATTAAATTATTTTCGATCAAGGTTTTCAAGAAAAGGCTTTCGTGTTACTCTTAGAAAATCCTTATAATATTAAATACTGAAATATTTGTACCTAATATATTTTATAATAATATAAATTTATATTTAGTATTAAAGATGTCTTGGTTGCTGAGGAGTATTTCCATTTCTTTCTTCTCCTGACTTCTTAGGTTAGTAAGTGTAAAATTTAATAACATAAATAAACATTAACACACCCATATCCCCTGACTTCTTGTCAGATGGCAGTCGCTTTGTGTGAAAATTGGCGCCCTTGTCAAGTCTCTTAGATTAGGTAACCTATCCCGATATCATCTGATATAGACAAGATAACGAAGATATAGAAAAAAAAGCTGAAGGTTTGGAGATCTTGTGTCTAATTAACAATTTGATTATCAACTTAGTCAAGCACGTCGTTTAGTCATAATTTTAAAAAAGCGTATGTGTATAAACGCGTATTTGTGTATGTGTGTGTGTATATATATATAAAAAATATAATCGTACCCATTAATTCTTGATCTGCCACTATAATCATAGTCACGTTAGAGCTTTCTCTTAAAAATCGTGCAAAGTCACGAAGTCATAAATCCAAGATGTCAACTACCACAGATAATACAGTATGGCAGGAGAACAAATAGATAAAACAATATCGAGACAGAGTAACGGGACCACATAATTTAGTCGGCTATTCAGGGGGCCGTTTCCGCGATCGTGACAAACAGACAAACGTCATACTTGTACGCTATTGACACTGAACTGGTGACACAAGTGGGGTCCAAGTCACAAGCAAATTGCTGTTTCAAGCAAAGTATAAAATGCAAAAATCGAAGTTCTAGAAGATTCTACATCGATTTTTTTTGTATTTAACAATGCTCTTAATATAATATTGACTTTGAAAACTATACTAATATTCTTTTTCATCCTGCCTCATACTGTTTCTATATCAGATGATATCGGGTCGGCTACCTAATCTAGGAATATAAATTACCTACATTTGACAAAAGCGCCAGTTTTAACAAAGAGCGATTGCTCTCTGACTTCTGCAACCCAGAAAGAAAACCAGGCCCAATCCTTCACTCAGCACTCAGGAAATGTACTTACGTAAGAAAAAAATCACTGGTACATGTCGGTAGATCCATACTAATATTATAAAAGTATATATGTTTGTAACGCTTTTATGAGTAAATCTCTAAACCGATTGTGATAACATTGGGATTGTGGTATTGTGGAAAATAAAAATACTATTAAAAGAAAATACTATTACTCAAAGTCAACTCCGTGCCATTACCTTTAATCACCTTTTTCTGCCATCTTTGTCAAGTGTCAGTTATCATATAATTTGATTAGGTGAAAAAGAAAATCTTCATTCAAGAATGATTATGTCAAGAATTGACAGTCATTTAGGAATTTTTTTATTATTATTAGGACATATAATACTCCGTATTGTCATTGGTCATTGTCATCATCAGTATCAGTGGCATAGCCATGAAGCTAGAGGTTAAATTACTTGGAGATTACATACTTAACAGCAGCCTGTCCGTAAAATCAAACATCTATCTCATTCTTATAGGGTTTATCTTACTCTCATGAGGCCGGTTTGTTTTCACAACATCAACTCCACAAAACTGGCAGAAAGAGAGTTTCGTTACAGGTCTTTGTTGGGAGAACCTATAACTTTATGGTCGTAGAATAAGAAATACATATTATACATATATTCTCTTAGGACCGATGTCGATGTCTAAATTCCAATCCCGCTGTTCTCTTTTGACTTGGGCCTAAGTTTTAATGTTTTGACAGGTGTCAGTCGTCGCATTGTCGCGGGTCGCTCGTATTTTGTCATCCATGAAACGTATTTGGGTTCAGCGTGTCTATTTGTACACGTGGACTATTAGGTACCTAGCTTACCGATATTTTGATGTACACAGGTTAAATGTGAGAATTTGTTTAATATTTACTTACACAGAGGGTATCGAGTGTCTAATGTCACGATTCCTCTGTATCCTCTAGCTTTCTGCACATTCATTCCTCTCTTAAGATACATAGACACGCCAGTTTGGGAGAATCATGACACGTGATATATTTTTTTTCAGTTATATAATTACTTGAAGTATTGTTTAAAGAAATTTGCGTATTCAATGCATATTCTTTATTTATCGAAGGTTGTTGGGCGTGTATGCTAACCTCTCGACCAACGAGGTTCTTAAAAATAATAATAAATATTAGGTTAAGCAGTAATAAATACTGAATCCTCATTACTAAATATATGTGAATATTATGATTATTTTTTCCGAGACTGATTGATATCTTTAGACAAGAAAATAAAGAAAACCAAAAAGACAAAACTTATATCTTATTATGGATGTTATTCAACGGTACTAATACTCAGAAATACAATTAAATATCCCTCATAGAGCTGGCAATTCTACTACTAACTCAACTTATATTAGGTTATCGCTATCTTTTTTCAATGCTAGTAAAAGAAAGAGATAGAAAAATCTTGTCAAATTTGTCTGTGTGTGACAATTCTACAGACGTTTAGTCCTATGCCTCAGAATATTTCGATTAAAAGCCGTACAGGTGTATTCTAATTTGATATGACTAAAATGTTCTATCTCTATTTTTTTATTTCATTAGAAAAAAATAGCATAAACCTAAGATAAGTTTATTTAGCGTACAAAGGAACGAAAAGCCAATCAAAGCGGCAATCACGTAGGTAGCAGTATGTCAAAAATTATGAGCTGTTAATAGTCAGTTAACATGGGTCTTTTGAAGTTTCACAAACGTGGAAGTAGGACCGATTAATTGCGAGTCGGAATCGTGCACTAAGGGTTCCATACGTTTTATTTGTAATAACGGCTATAATTAATTATTTATTTTGTTCTGTTTTTAAGTATTAGTACAGCGGCAAAATAAATACATAATCTGTGGAAATTTTAATTTATCTAACCATCACGCTTAATGAGGATGCAGCCTGGTGACAGACAGACAGGCACAGCTGTTTTCACCCTATAAGTACGGAACCTTAAAAATTATCAGCTATTAACCTTATTTTATCATATTATGTCTTTTAAAGTTTCTCAAAGGTGGAAGTAAAAACTTCCGTAGAACAGCTAAAGATCATCACACTTCAAAGCCGTAGACACGAAACTTGAAAGTCTCAGTGGAAAGATTTAACGTTTTACAACAAACAACGTTTCTATAGTAGGTTTCTCTAATGCGTTATAAATAAATAATACTTTTGTTTATTACTGGACTACAGTCGATGATAGCCCACTAACACAAACCGGCGTAATGGTTCTGATGACAGCTTTAATGGCTGCACCATTGACATCGCAATATATTCTCTAGGGAAAAGTGTTAGGACACACGGACAAAATTAAATAAGGTGTTATATTATGAGCTACCTGATAGGGAGGCAGACGGTCTATTCTACAAAGAGGACCCGGACCGCCATGGGAATATCTTACAGTTATTCAGTCTGCTGTTTTCACTTACTAAAAGGATCGTGACCGCCTCGTTGGCCGAGTGGCTAACGTACACGCCTAACTGCATCGACTAACCATGAGGCTCGGGTTCGATTTCCGACGGCGACAGACATTTGTGTGATTAACGTAGATGTCTGTGTTTCTGGGTCTGGGTGTTTATCATATTTATTCTGTTATCTATTTAATTATCTCTATGAATTAGTATAGTTGTCTAACACCCATAACACAAGCATATAATTTGCTTACTTTGGGGTTAGATCTATTCGTGTAATTTGTCCAGTAATATTTATCGAATCTTTTTGTCTGACGGTACCTCGTTCCATATGAACAGTCAGACGTAATGACAGAACAATCTGCGGGTTATTATAGGTAAAAACACTAATAACCCATTGTGGTACCCGGCCAAAACAATTCCACTGATTTGAGCCATTCAGATTCAGGTTCAATATTACATCTTATTTATTGCATTATAATATATGTATGGAGTTCTTATATTTCTGGACAAATTACACAAAATGATCTCATTTTGTGTAATTTGTCCAGAAATATTATTATTAAAGTACCTGGATGACCGAGCTTTTAAACATAAAACCATCTTTTTCTGTTGAAAAAAAATATCCTCCTTGACTTCTTACGACCATTTTTATCCCCCAACACACGTCGGGTGATTTCTGACATTCATTGATCTGGCTTTGTATGATAACAACCTTTACAACTCTATTTCTTCAATAAAATATTTTCGATTCCAATTTTGAATTTAAATCAACCAATTTCGCACCTGACTTGAAACTTGTTTACCGGATTAAGTGTGAAGAGGGTACCTACAGATAAGACAGAATGATTAATGATACTAGGAGGCTATTGTAAATTTTCGCTCTAGTTAGTGCTTAAGATCTTTAGTTTTAAGGAGAAATTAAGAAAGATCTACCATTCTATCCTTGTCGTTTTCCAATTTTAAGGTATTTTTATGATAGCCAATTAACGAAATGTGTGTATGTTGTTTAAACAAAGCTTAAATCCTTTAAATAAATTCAACCATTAACATCTTTGGTGTGTAGTACTTTAATTTTTATTATCACTAATTACGATTCCTTGACCGTCTTTTTTGACATAAAATCTAATGGGTAGTTTACTTTTAATCTTACTTTTAGAGATTCTCAAATTGATTGTATATCCTCTAGAGACCCTGAATCCTTAGACGAGTACATAGACTTTTAAAAAATCTGCTCTTTTTGTTTTCGCCGAATTTGAATTTTGGCGCGCACTATATTGTAAGACTGACTGTATTCAAGCGGTTTGTCGGTTGAATGGATGCGTGACAACCAATCAGCGATCAGTGTGGCACAAAATATCTGGCCGGGCGCATCGCAATATGGCTCGTGGTAAGTAAATCGCAATTAATCCATGTTTATACCTAATTATACGAT
>DVZL01004223.1:0-13131 GCA_018236625.1 Lasaia peninsularis | reverse complement strand
CAAGTTTTTAATATACGAGTAAGCAACAGCTTAAAATAGCTTAAAATATGACTCAAAGGTTTAAAATATACATTTGTTATTATCGAAATATTTGAGACGTTAATAATAATATTTAAATAATATGAAACACGTCAATAGAAATCTAAAATTTACCACTGGATGGGAAGACGGCCACTCCCTAAGAAAATCGGGAAAAAAGCTAGGGGGTTTGTTTTTTTCCACTTATTTTACAATGATAACAATATAAATAATAATTGACTATAGAAGCGTTTAGTACATATTATAAATAACTCTATAACTATACAAAAATCTTATACCACGGAGCTTATGGACCTCAAAACATCTTATTATGAAATTTTCAATGACATTTAGTAGGTATTAGAAAAGGCTCTGAAACATATAACATGCAAGGTTTAATATCAAAACAGATCTTGCCGGTTTAGCTAGAATATAAACGAAAGACTTAAACGAGTACCGTGGCGCATAATGCCAGTAATATATATTTTTTTTAAATATAAATTAATACAAAAAGTTCTTAAAATAATTTTTAAACATACCAATTATAAATGGAAACCTAACTTCCAAGACCGGAACATAACGGTAGTGAGCAGTAAGGTTATAGCAGCTGGAATATGTATGGCGGTGGTGTTATCAGAGCAAGTTCTACCATAAAAATGTAACCTTAGTCACGGTGCTAGTAACAACGAAATGATGCTCGCCTGATACGAGTTTTAAAGCAGAAAACTCAACCATCAATACCCAACTGAATCTACCGTCATACCGTATTCTACCATCATACCACATTCTACCATCAGGGAATGCTGCAGGTGAAAAACGGAACATGTATGTATTATACCTAAGATGTTTATATTGGCTGGTGAATACTGGGACCCCGTCTTCATCGTACCCGACGTGGGTGTCGAACCTCCAGGTCCCGCCCACGTGGCGAGAAGCTTCAAATACCGTGAAGTTCACTCCAGCTTGCTTCAGGTGGCGCGCGGCACCGAGCCCGGAATATCCCGCGCCGATCACACACGTGTGGGATTCAGGCTGTAAATAATAGGTAAATGCATTATAATAATATCGTATTTTTGAAAAATAATAACATAGTTAATTATCCCCAAATAGGTAGGCAGAGGTGTGCCAGTATACCCACGACTCGTAAGGCCAGTAGACACACTAGAACACACCAACGATTAGCCAAGGTACTAGGGCGCTGATGTGATAGGTGGCAAGCGTATCGCCACTTCGGGCACATTCCGATCCCGGGCAATGTAATGCTTACTCAGAAAAATCAGAAAAACATTTAAGAAAAGTTGCCCGTCCTGGGAATTGAACCCGGGACTCAACGCGGCTAACGGTCTTAACAGGCGACACCATGACCGTTACACCACAGAGTTATATAAAAAACTAATATATATCATCATGTCCATATTCCCGAAGCGTAGGCAGAGTTTCTTCCCTTCAGGTACGAGACCTGAAGGGAAGTACTCAAATATTAACTAACTAACAATTAAAAAATAGTTGCCTCAAAATTCAAGTAATAGAGCAGTCATGATCGCGTCCTTCGTTATAAAAATCTGTCGAACGTCGAAAATATGCTTTTTTAGAATAACGTACCCAAAATCGGAACCCAATATGGTTGACAGACCAACAGATGGATAGCGGATTCTTGATAATATATCAAGAGTCCGTTGTCCGTCTGTCTGCCTGACTGTCGTCTGTCAATCTGTCTACTTTCTGTCTGTCTGAATACTTACTTTTGCATGTGTATGTGACATGTCGTAGGTTGTAGAATGATAAATCATTACTACCATGACAATCGTTAATACCAAATAAATTTGAAATATGTTCAACTTGACCATCCAAACCGGCTTATTGCATTCGTTGTATGTTCAATCTCTTTAAGTAAATAATATGCATTTAATCATCATCCTAAACAAATAAGAATATTGAAGTTAACAAAGTAAATATGATTTTTTAAAGTAAATTTGCAATTATAAAACCGGCCAAGAGCGAATCGGAAACGCGCTCAAAGTGTTTCGTATCATTACGTATCGTAATCCAAAAAAAAAACGGCAAAAAATCCAGTTTGATGTAGCGGAGCATCCTTTATAATATGTTAATTTTATTCTGTTTTTATCATTTATATCGTCTTATATCGTCAACAGAAATAAATCTTCTGTGAAAATTTCAACTGTCTAGTTGTCACGGTTCATGAGGTATAGCCTGGTGACAAACAAACAGACAGTTTTAGTACTGGATTTCCGTTTTTACAATTTGGGTACGGAATTTTAAAAACAAGATTTTTGTATTTAAGAACCCTAATCTGTTATTATGGTAAGTTCTGTAAACTTCTAAACTTTTTAAAGTACAATAATGTATAAGTAGGTAGATTATACAAATACTTTGAGTCACGAATAAGTAATAGTAGTAGGAAAGCTTTATCTAGTTTTGATGTCATGGCGTCAAAGATCGTCATTGTCGTGTTCCCTTGGGTAGATTATTTGTAGACGTGTGGTAAGATATTGGTCATAGGAGTCACATGTTTGAAATGAAATGAAAATTATTTATTTGCCGAATATGTGTGTTTAAAAGTTGTTACAAAAATAAGAGTTTTTAATTATACCAACATATTCTACCACAATTTGGTGAGCAAATATTTTAACACTTAATTTAAATATTTATTGATTTAGTAACTACATATTATATACTAATCATCTTGTTATTTATAAATATTATTTTATACACGACTTATTTTAACCCTGTCTACCATAAACTAACACCATTTCCAAACCTAGCCAGTCAGGAGAAGAAACGGCAAAACAAACTCCCCGGCAACCATGACTTCTTTGATTAAATTTAAACGATATCAATATTAATTTGATGTATTTATTACTTAATCTTATCATTAAAATATTCGTTTATGCTAAAATTTGTTTTCTTTAACACTAAGTCAAACATCTTCTTACGAAATCTTTTAAGCGGAAGTGATTTAAGATTATCAGGAATGTATCCATACTAATATTATAAATGCGAAAGTAACTCTGTCTGTCTGTATGTTACGCTTTCACGCCTAAACCACTGACCCGATTTTGATGAAATTTTGTACAAAGATAAAGTAGACCTTGAGGAAGGACATAGGCTACTTTTTAACCGACTACATTGAAAAGAGGGTATGTTTTTACGCGAGTAGTATTATAAGTCGGAAAAATGTCTGCCCTTTGAAAGTTGTGTATTAAAATATCAGCACAGCAGCAGCAGGTGGACAGCTAGTACAAAATAAAACTTAGAGACTAAAATTTGTGTATCATTTAATGATGTGGAGGGGCAGGAGACAGGAGGGTAAGCCTTTCTGTAGCGGGACCGCAGGGGGAATCAGGGGATTCCCTCTGGTTTTCAAGGTCTAGCACGCCTGAGGGACAACTCTGATGGCCGAAGTAGCCCCTCTTTAGCGCGGGAGGAGGCCCGGTTCACTCCGAGTCGAAGCCGCTGGTACGAGATGGAAGAATGCGAAAGCGCCCCCATCTCGTTCTCGCGAAGGCGGAGGGTCGGTCGTCGTGTGGTTTTAGTCGGTAAAAGTCCAACATAACCTGTCGCTTTCCCCCGAAAGTGGCGGGTATCCATGAGGATTTCCACAAGTTAAAAAAAAAAGTGCGTCGCTAGTTGTGGCCAAGTTGGTAGATCTTATCTGCAAGTCTACCGTACCCTCCGGACCGGAGCACGACAACGTTATTTTGGCGGCAGGAATAGGTAAGATGATGAATCCCTGCCCGAGCAAGTTGTTTCCCACTCCCCATCCGGTAAAAGTTATAGGCTTTTGTATTCCAAAAAAAAAGTCAATGAAGAGAATCAACATACTTGATTTTATACTCCAATTTTATCGTAACTCGAATAATATTTCTAATGAAAAAACTACTGAACCGATTTTAACAATCTCCATTTTATTGTAGTCGTTTCTGCTATAGCTTAGTTACTTTGGTAGTCGGGATACAGTACCTTATACCGTTTTTATATTAAAACACTAAAAAATATTAAAAATTTGCACATAATGCGATAGGAAATCGTTGGGATATATTCTCATCTATACAAATAAATATAATTGAAGCGTCTGTATGTAATATTAAAATAACCGGTTTATACGACATTTATAATGTTGTTTTGGTATATCTACCTAGTAAATATATTATTGTAATTTACAAGGTACATTTTGTATATGTACCTTGTAAATTACAATAATATATTTTTTTAGAACTTTCCTCTCTCTGCCTGTTTATACCCGCTAAACTCTGAAACAACTGGACCTATATTTATGGGACTTTCACTGACAGACATCTGATGTAACATGGAGTGGCTTGGGCTACTTTTATTTCAGAATCTTATTTTACAAGTGTATAAAATAAAATAAATAAAAACGCGGATGAAGTCGCGGGCACAGCTAGTGAAACATAAATATTTGACCGTATATCGGTTTTTATTATGAAAAAGTCTGCTTTGTAGTACATCGTTCTTTTACGTTTTGTAACAGCAGTTCTTGTTAGTAAACGTTCTGCTATTGAAACGCAGTGAACTGTACAATCAACGCAACCACACAGAAAGCCCCTATCACAAACGTGTGTCGATATCGAATAGTTAATTCGTATGAATCTCGACACAAATATCAAGAGAGAAATAAAAGATAAGACTTAACCAAGCTTTGAAATTGAAATTGACTAAGCTTCAATGGAATAACTAATAATGATAATACATAATTTTTTTCTTCAAGTTTATAAAAAAAGTAAGAGAATAATTTAAGCATGCTTCATCTATGCATGGTCTTTTATTGTCTCACCTGTTCCAAGAAGTCATAATTATAAATATTGTGGATCTAAGATATTGGGAGAATATTTTTTTAATTTTAATACTTCATTTTTTTGGGTACTAAATTAAAAAAAAAAAACATTAAAATTCTAAAATTATTACACATATATCATGACCGTATGTTTCACGTTTCACGCAGTAAGCAAAAAATCCAACAAATCGGTTCAGATATTCTCGAGTTTTGCGCTTAGCAACACATTAAGCCTTTCTTTTTGTTAATAATTATATTACATTATAATATACTAAAATTGAGTCTCTTATAGTTTTTCCTATCTAATAATTAATCAATGTCAAAAGTCCCACTTTATGAAACACATTTTCTGTCGAGATCACTCTTTCAATTTGACTACTCGAAAACCAAAGAAGTTTGTGGTACAGGTGCTATTACTAAAACGCAGTGACTGTTCAATAAACAATGCACTACATGGCACCACACTGAGTAAGCTCCAGAATTGCAGCTTGCAATCAGTAAGCTAACAACCATGTTACCTAATAGCGTTCTTCAGCAAACACAATCAAATGTTCACTAGTTGGACCTACAAAGTTATTGTTATATTGAATTTGAATTTTGAATAATTAAACGCCAAAGACCACTATTATAATGAAAACTTCGAAGTAGATTTTTAACAACAATTCTTGAATTTCTAAAACCAAAATATTATTTCTAGATTGATTCACGGAAGCAATTGTAAAAAAAGTATTAACAACGAACCACGATTTTTCTCAAATTATGCCACAAATATATTCCTTTCTCTAAGATCTATCTAAGTAAACTAAAACAGGTTTCTTAAAACTAAAAATTAAATTTTATTCGAATTCATATAAATTTTCCAAAATATTTTATTAAATATTGTTTTTTTGTTGATAAAAGTTTTAATAAGCGAAGGATAATAGTATCACTTCAATCTCAAACCTTTCGTCATCAAATACATATCTACATTTTTTATCATTTTTTTTTATTTGGTTGGTCTTTCTGGGAACTATTATTATTTTTGATTATATTTTAACTAATTGAAGAATGAATATCCTACAAATACAAGTATTTTTTAACAACACCGTTTAGTTTAGATATCTTAAGAAGAGGTAAAAAAATATAAGCGCTAATTGCCGCGTAAAAAATCTCGGCACAGGCTAATTTTAATGTAAACTTATGATGAAATGTACAACAATTCAAGCCACATAAAAACAAAGCTCATGCACTGAGAATGTGACCTCATTACGGGCTTTGCGTTGAGTTTGCCACAGTAGAATTTATACCAACGATCTAACGACAAAGTTTATCTTATTATGTGTATCTAGCTGTTGTCTACGAATACGTCTATGTAAATAAGTTACGACACTTGCTGATACTTAGATATTTATAAGAATATTTCTGTTTTTTTTTTCATTATTTATATATACACCACGCCGGGTGGCGTTGCATCCAACGGACGAATTTCCAGCTTTAGCTAAGTCGCACTTAATGGAAGTTCGATATGATACCAGAACTCTTTTTAAATTGTTCGTTCCCGTACTCCTCCGAAACGGCTTGACTGATTGTCATGAAATTTTGTGAGCATATTGAATGCGTCTGAATATCAACCAACATCTGTTTTTCATAGTCCTAAGTGCGGGCGCTACAAATTTCGCCGGGTCAGCTAGTATTACTGTATTAATTAGTTTTTAGATCATATTGAAAGCATTTTATATTTTTCACAGATTAAAAACTGGCTTTATTTTCCAATGGAATAGGTACTAAAAAGGGACTAGGATGAAGAAAAAGATAGTTTCACTTGAGTTAAGAAATCGAACTGGAAGAATTTTGTGATATGAGCTATCAAAAATACGCGAGCGTATATTTTATTGAGAAGGTCGATTAGTCTATAAACTTTCTTTACTAGCTGAATCCCTCATGACCTTAAGTTGGTAACGTACTTGTGATGTTACTTACTATTAATATAAGTAAATTCACCTGTTTGTTTGCTTACTAATACATAATAGAATTCTTTTTATCCCGATCATCCTCTGGGCTAATTGTGAAAACTGAAATTGCTTTGAATTGGGGGTAAGCGAGTAATCTTCATTTATGCATAAAATTTTTCCAAGCTAATGAAATAAGTATAACTCAGTAAAACTACAAAAATGTGACTTCAACTTATTTCACTTTTTTTAAAAAAAATAATTCATATCTCAATAAAATTCACAAACGCACTAGTTGCGCCTTCAATTTTTGAAAGCTTCCCTCAATTTCTATAGAGTGTCATCATCAGATACCGGTTTTCTTATCGTAGGACCCTTGAAATATCTCCTTTAATACAAAAAAATATATATCAAAATCGGTTCATAAACAACCAAGTTATGCGCAAACACACATAAAAATATCCTCCTCCTTTTTTTGAAGCCGGTTAAAAAAATATTTAAGAAAATAACAGAGCAACTTGACAAATAAAAATATAACTGCAATCTGTTAACAGGGTATCAGTAATATTCATTTTTATTCAACTCACGACAGCAAATTTTAAGAGGAATTGTCTTGAGTTTATGACAAAATTATAGCATTTTCTACGCAAGCTGAATGTAATAAGGTTGACTTTCAATTGATTACTTGAGTTCCTCGCCGCCTCCTAGAGCCTTTGTCCCACGCGGCCTGTATATGAGGGCCTGTTTTCCGACGCAGCAATTTCATAAATTAAACCACCCTGTATTATATATATGTCGTCGCTTATTTTGTGGAAAATATTTATGCGTGGCGCATTCACTGGTTCATGATAATTATTAAGATGTAAGGTCAGTGCTCCAATTTAGAATGGAATAATAGAATATATTTAATTCAATATAGTAAGGTCTATGTTAAATTAAATAATATATTATATTATTCAAGTATTTAGTATTTTTGTTGGACACAATATATATGACAGATGTTGTGTCGTGATAAAGTAATTGCTGCGAGATCACAGCCCATGCGGACGGACTCGTGGGCATCAGCTAGTATGTAACTGAAGGAATAAAATGTGCGCATTTATTTAAAATGCATTTTAAAACTTACCATTTTAAGATCAGAATTTTTAAAACCTACAAATTATATTACTTAAAACATTTGACCTTACTATGTGGTAAAGTCTTGCAACGACTCTCCCAGATTGATACCACCGCCTTACCTATTCCTGCCACAATAGTGGCAGTGCTCGCCATTGTCATGTTCTGGTTTGGAGGCTAGGGTAGCTGGTAAACTTACTCACGCAAGAGACTTACCATCCCAGCCTCAGGTTGGCAACGCACCATTTCCACCTTTGGTGTTTATAGGCGACGTATTTTTCTTACCAGGAAATCCGTTTGCTTGTTTGCCTTCCATTATCGTAAAAAAAAATTAAAGTTTTCAAAGCTATTAATTTAAAACCAGAAACTCCTTTAAATGTAACTACTATAGTAAAAGTATTCATAATACATTTTTTATCATCGTTAAAACTTTCGAAAAAACACTTACAAATAGTTCTATTTTCTGTGTTTTCTAACTTTTTGTAAATGTAGCGATTGTGTCACATACGTAGAAACATTTGCCAGAAATTCCATTAAAACTAAGACTATGACTTTAACTTATTGTTTATTACGTCTACTTATTTAAGATTAATTTATTGATAGAAGTTTTAATGTGTAAATAAAACCATTTATTATACATCACCCTGTATTATGTTCAAGTCATTATTTTGTAATAAATTTGATTTATGAGTAACATACATTTTGCTGTTGTTCATAATTATGTTACACGCTGTATCATTGGGCCCTAAGGAATATCCCGGTATATCTTCAGCGTATGCGGCATCTTGTCACTTGTTAGGTTATTTATGGTTAATCTTGAGGTACAAGTACAAAATTTATAGACTAAATCCCAACCAATATTATAAATGCGAAAGTAACTCTGTCTGTCCATCTGTCTGTTACGCTTTCACGACTAAATCGATGAAACGATTTTGACAAAATTTGGTACAGAGATAGGGTTGACCTTGAGGCAGAATATGGGCTACTTTTTAACAAACTAACGGAGAAATCGTAGATAATATATCTTTTTGGATTAATAACACCACTTAAACCTAAGCTAAGAGTAAAAAAATATATGAAAAAAACTTAAATATAAACTGAAATGAATGTAAAAACATCCAAATCCATTGATACTGAACGCATTGAGTCTATCCATCACTTAAACGATATAACCTATACACATAATAAAACTGTAAATGATCGCTGTCTGTATATGGTAAATTTATTAAAAAAAACATAATAGGTGGGCCTTTATATACGCAAGAGAACCCAAAACAATGTTTTTTTACTTTGTATGTATGTTGTATGTTTGTGCACGCTAATCTCAGAAACGGCTAAACCACTTTGGATGTAATTTTCACACATATGTTTTGATGATCTTCACTTAACATTCAGTGTTTATTTCATTTAAATCAATTAACAAATAAAGAAATTATGTCAATTTATGTCAATCACGTAATATGTACCAATGTTCAGCTTAGGCTGGAACGTTTCAGTTGAACGCGCGTGGGAATAAAAATAATTAAATGAAAATGCGGACGAAGTCGCGGGCACAGCTAGTCTATAATAATAATGACACCAAAAGTGATAACTATGAGGATATCTTTGAGAATGATGATGATTGGGGTGATAAGCCTTGCCTAAATAAGCACCTCAGATGGAACCAATCCTGGTGAGCCAGTCAAAAATCTTCCACTTGGCCTATAATACGCTATTAGAGACAACCTATGCTCGATTTTATAACCCGCTTAGCAGAAAAGCAGTCGGCCCTTATATTCATTAATGAAAATACATTAATGCAAACAATTAATTTACGATTTACCCGAATTGGTACCACTGCTTTACCTATTCCTGCCATAATAGCGTCAGTTCTCGCCATTGTTATGTTCTCATTTTGAGGGTAGGGTAGCCGGTAAACTAACTCAGGCAAGAGGCTTACCATCTCAATTCAAGGTTGGCAACGCACCATTTCCATCTTTAATGTCTATAGACGACGTGTATTTCTTACCATCATAACATCCGTCTGCTTGTTTGCCTTCCGAATTTACAAATAAAACAAATTTTATTGACACGGAAAATGTTTGTGTATGTGAGTTTGTGTTTTCTTATCTTTTCCATTCACAATGGAAAACTTGAAATCACTCGCTTGAACGTTTTGTTCTAGGGAACATACAGACAATGCACAAAGCTTCTAACTTTCAGTCGCTTGTATCTTGGGTGATTTTAGTGCCCTTTTTACCCTTAAAACGTACTAACGCCTCTTTCGTATGTTCTAGAAACATTGTTTAGCTTACGGGCGATAGTTATTTTTGGACAAATCGTAATTTTTGACAAGTCTGTCGGTAAGGTCTACGGTACAGTTAAGCTATCACGATTCATAAGATACAGCCGGGTGATAGAGAAGCTAAATGAAAGACATATAGACAGACGGATAAAAATATAGATTAAACATTGTTGTTTCTTGAGCTTTGTAACATGGATGCTAAACAGCTTTATAATATTTAAGTTAGTAATACAATATACCTACATCCAAATACACACAAAACAGTGGCATTCATTATGGTAGAATACAAAATTTTAAATGCATTATTTTGAGAAAAGGAATTACGGTGAATGTTAAAATTTTGCGAGTTTAATATCAGGGATATTACAAAAAAAAAGGTTTCCTCGACTCAAAGTGAGTTTGTATCTTTAATGAGATGCGTCATTAGGCACTCCCGTAAAACACAAAAAGGGTTGGCTTGTCCCGGGTACGCTATACCCAATTCTTGGGTTACATGCTCCCTTAAAACCATGAATTTTAGAGCGGTTTTAAAAAGTTTTTTTTTATATGCCTAGTACACAAACTGAATAAGAAAAAATCTTAAATATTTAACAAAAATTATCAAAAATATTTACGTATCATCATCTTTTATTGAAGTTCTTATTCACTCTATCCTTTTCTTATTCTATAAGACATTATCAAGGATCGACTAATAATCTAGGGAATTAGACTCTATCTTAGATTTGGTTGAATTAAAGCACATGAATCTACACAAGAGCTTAAATACTCCTTTTAGCTTTAAATTGATAACAAACTCTTACAACCTTTGGTGTCAGTACTTCGTAATGTTAGTAACTAATTTTTGTGACCAAGTTTTATACCTTATAAGGGTCTACTGCATAGTGTATATCGTGTCAAGTTCTCACGCAACTGCCTTTAAATGTTATAAATTTATTAAGAACTTATCGCATTATGTTAATAATGTACGTAAGAAATAAGAATTTTTGTTAAACACGCGACTATGATTGATCGAAAAACCTTTTTTTTTGTTTAATCACGATCGCATTTCAATAAATATTTTTGAGTGCGCTTAAGTTTTTTTAACGTAATCATCAATTATTTTTTAGTTTAGACTTTAATAAATTTAATTATTATTTTGTGTTTGCGTAATACTTTTATTATGGTAATAAAAGTATTACCTACAATTTTCCTACCGCGAAATGTTTAACCGTCAATTGCTTAAGTTTATATATTATGCTTAATATGTTTATGTACCTATGTATTACATATACTGTAGGTACTCTATCTGCTCTGTTTGATTATTATCCTAAATTTTTCAAAATAAACACAGCAAAAAAGCATTTTCTAAACTTTTCTATTTAATTAATTTTATACGACGAGACGGTTTGATATAGGCTTAGCTACGTATAAATGAACTCGGTTGAACATAACGTAATACTTTTAAAAGTTATAGATATTTTTCGTAACATTTTAGGTACTGCCATCGAATGAGTATGAAATACAGTTAAGAAGACACAAAAACCATATAAGGGAAAATTGTATGCTACTTGTTTACTTTAATAATGTAATTGATTAAAAATTAAATAATTTTGTTATATATTATACGATGCTTATTAATGTCATATTCGAAAAAAAAATTATTCAATAATTTATTTATATTATATAAATTGTTTATTACATTAAATAAATATAGGCTGCAATGTTAAAAATAATATGGACATAATAATTAACTTGGTATCCAAGGCAAAAAGTGACGAATATACAATTTAATAGCTTATTTGTCATATACCGTTTCACAGACGTGAAAATTATATGTTACAGCAACAAAATATTAATGACTCGATTTACCACAACTTGTGGGGATATGAAGAAGCCCTAAGTGCTACAATTTGAGCGCAATGTAGAGCGAACGTGTAATTTACATAATATATTCCACAAACATGAAAGCGCCCTCTTAAAGAGAATATGGTTCATTTGTTTAAGACATTGTTATGTAATAAAGTTAAATATTATGCGTATAATTAATAAACATATTTTAACTGTGAAATACTTTGCACTCAGATCAAAATTGACAAAGTAGGAAATACAATGAAAATATATTTTAAAACAATCTTGTGTACCAGATTCTTTATCATTCTAATTGCCTAATCTCACCATGAACACACTGTTAAACCTATTCCTACCGTCATTTATACAGTATTATAGAGTTCCTTTGAGAGGTTATTTGTATACTTAAAAAAATACCTTCACGCCTATTATCCCCGAAGAAATAAACGGAGTTGTGCTAGTATATCCACGACTCGTAAGTCCAGCAGACATACCAGAACAACCATGATTAGTCAGGATACTAGGATCTATAATGTGATAGTTGGCAAGCCTATTGCCACTTTAGGTATATTCCAAATGCTAAATCTGAAAAAAACATTAGAGAAAAGGAAACCTGGGGATTGAACCCGGGACCCTACGCGGTAATTACTTAATTAAACTTAAGCCTTAGGTTTGCAATGCACTGCCTCTATAACCAACGTGAATATATTATCAACGATATAATATACGGTTATTTACTTTCTATTATCTAACTATGTACAATTATTAGGAAATTTATTGAAGAAAGGTAATGTAGTTGCTTGTTATCAAGGGTTTCTCGTAATTAACACGAAAAACGTCACGAATGTTTCATTTCCATAAGATATTAAAGTTACGTAAAATTTTCTTAACGTAAATATCGTTGATTTATTTTGTTACATGTTTTCCCACTCATTTTACGATGAAATAATCTATACTAATATTATAAAGCGGAAGAGTTTGTTTGAACGCGCTAATCTCTGGAACTACTGGTTCGAATTGAAAAATTATTTTTGTGTTTAATAGACCATTTATCGAGGAAGGCTTTAAGCTATATAACATCACGCTGCAACTATTAGGAGCGAAGAAATTATGGGAAATGTGAAAAAAACGGGGAAAATTATTCA
>DVZL01004222.1:0-13132 GCA_018236625.1 Lasaia peninsularis | reverse complement strand
CCAGTGTTGGCGTTGTAGAAAATCCCCTCCGTATAAATAATAATTATCTGGGCTGAGCACTCTGCTCGCCCACAAAGACCGGTGAAGTTGTAACAGCCACTCGGTTAGCAACAAGTTAGTCCGTATCAAAAAAAAAAAGACCCTAAAGTGCAGGCGGTACAAAGTCAGCCGTGACAAGTTTAATAATATAAATTTAAGGAAATTTATATCTGATGCGAATGTGAATGGCTGTAAGTACCCGGGAGACCTAGGTTGACATTCCACGAGCAAATAGCTCGCGTATTATCCGAGAGTGGTGTCAAGAGTCTCCGAAACCGGCGTATATGTATGAAGAGAATGATTGATGAGGAGTAGGGATGGGCAAAAGTTGAAAAAATATCGATATATATGGTATCGATATTTTTCAAAATATATCGATAAATGTCGACTAATATATGACCTGGCTTGAAGATTTATGTATGTAAGGAAATTTAACAGAAAGCGTAGTTGAAGATACTGATTGATATAATCGTGGTCTGTTGCGTGCGCTTACATAACGAAATATTTACTAACATAATTGTAATTGGAGTTCCAATTAACTAATGAAGTAACTTTTTGTCGGGAAAGAGGTGTATTTGAATGTCGTTCAATATTTTTACAGTTTTTCACAGAAATATCGCCTCTGTAGTCGAGTGGAGTCGGTGCCCGACTTTGACGGGTAGGGCAACTTGTTCACATTACTAGATAGCGACCCGCCCCGGCTCCGCACGGGTATACTATACATGTTATATACATAAAAACCTTCCTTTTGAATCACTTTATTTATTTAAGAAAACTGCATCAAAATCTGTTGCGTAGTTTTTAAGATTATGATGCTTAATACATAGGGATATAGGGTTAGAGAAAGCGACTTCGTTTTATACTATGCAGTGATTGATAATAAATAGTTATAGTACGATTGGAATTGGGATTGAAATTAATTAAAACGTATCGTAATTACTTTTTAAAAATATAAGTTAAGGATACGAATACATTTTAAAGAAATTAAAAATATTAGATAACCGAGTAATTAGTATCTGTTTTATGTAACATTTTCCGGAACTGTAGCTGTTCAAACGACGTTTAAGTGGTTTTTAAAAATTATCAAACTCTGCAATTAAATATACTCTTTCAAACTTTATATGTGTATGTATATAGTACACACATATATCTTCACACCAGGTTCCATGCGTGGTAGGCAGAATATTGTGTGCCAGATGTCACGATCCCGACATACCTGTCTAGCTTCCTCCAAATTCTCCATTTGGGAGACTCTTGACACGGCCCTCGGATAATACGAGACTTACTTGGTCTTTGAATATCAACCTAGGTATCCCCGGATACCTACATCCATCTTCATTCGCATTGTATATCTGTTTTCTCAATATTTCGTCTTTCATTCTTTCTTTCCGGTAAATAAAATATTACAAATCACGAAGAGAAACTGACAGTTGCTACTGGTGTGTAAATAATAAGAAAAAAAACTGAATAGTTTGATTAGTTTTTAGGGTACATGTTTGAGCAACGAAAAGTATTATCTGTACCTACTCGTGCTAAGCTTTTTTTGACATATTCGTAATACGGTAACTTATTTGTTGCAGTACAGATTGAAAAATAACGTTAAAAGAAATATCTATTCATTTTCCAAAATACCACCAAATAGGCACATTGAGTCAACACCTTGGTCTAAAGTGTATTGCAGCCATAAGAAGGTCAGGCGTAGGTTTAGCGACATCTATATTGCGTAATTTAAAATTCCAAATAAGATCATATCTTATTTGGATATTATGCAATACAGATGCCGCTAGGTTATTTAATATAAAGAGGGGCTAAAGTAACAAGGATAAAGGTTCTTCAGAAAACACGATTTAAACAATATATTGTGTTATATTAAACGAATATGCTTGCGTGGAAACATCTACTGAATTTCAATTACTCATTTAGCCTTATATTTCCAACGCGGTAATACTGTAAAAACTGACTTTAGATTCTTTATTAAGATTTAGATTTTTCATTTAAGTAATATTTAGGGTTTCGTATCCAAACGGTAAAAACGGTCTGTCACCAGGCTGTGAAGCTAGAAAGTTGAAATCTCCACAGATATTATATTTTTGTTGCCGTTATATAACAACAAATAATAAAAACAAAATAAAACACATAGGTGCATACATAAAGAAGGCTCTTAAAGCGTGATTTTTTTGACGTTTTAATAGATAAAGAGACGGAACCATTCGTGCGCGAGTCTGATTCGTAGTCGCCTGATTTTTTTTACTTAGTTCATTTTAGACAAATATTTAATTGTAATGTAACTAAAAAATAAGAATCGTCAAAATCTACTTGTAACGAACATAAAAAAAACGTTTAGACGAATTGAGAATAAATTATCAAATCATTTGAATTATTCATAATAAAAAAGTTAATTAAATTAATTGATTTTATGTAACTAATATTAACTGTTTAACAGTATACTTTGTTCAAATATGTTTTCTAATCAGTTTTATCCAAAATTGTAATTTTCCATCGTTTTTCACTATATAATACCATATTGTCAGTTGTTTATAATAAAAATAGTAGGCTTGGGCTAAAAATATCGATATATCAAAATTTCGATATTTTTTCCGGAAAATATCGATATATAAGTCAGCGATATTTTTTCCCGCGATATATCAATTTCCAATATTTGTTTTCAGATATCAAATTCGTATCAAAATCGATATATTTTTTAGAAAAAGAGTAATAAGTTTTTATATTATATTATATGTAGATATTACACACACACACACACACACACACACACACACACACACACACACACACATATATATATATATATATATATATATCTTTTTTTCAACAACTGTCAGAATGCCAGCATGAATCACATTGTTTTTGCACTTAGCAATTACCTAATATGATTCAGTATTTTTTATTATCTAAAACAGACACAAAAACAGACGTCAACGTGTCCAATTGAAATAATTGTGTCGATGAGTGTCACAGGAACATTTTTTCACATCTACTTAAGTAGGATAAAGATTTATGTTGTTATTTTTGTTTGAGTACCATAGAATTAGCTAATATTAGTATATAGATAAGATAATATTAGTATATTCGGCTAATCGAGGGTGCATAAGTATGTATATCTCGCATGCCCCTTCACGAATATGGGACTTTAAGCTTCTATGGTCTCTATAGGGGTCTTACCATCAGGATATCCGTGTGTTTGTTCACTGTCTCATTTCATAAAAAAGCTTTTTGGTACTAACAGTTCTGTATGAGTCTTTACCGTGAAGCTGAAGATGCTTTTTGGAGGTTACACTCCTAACGAAGACCTGCCTCCAATATTAAACATCTGTCTCATTCTCATAGGGCCGAATATTTTCATATTATAGCTGTTTGACAAAGTCAAATACTTTGTCAACTCCACAAAACTCGCAGAAAGAGAGGTTGACCAATCTAGGATGAGTTAGTAATATTGCGTATTGTGGACAGGTCATTGTTAGGAGTGTAATGTTCATATAGTAGTTAATGTTTCATGGTTATGCTATAGACAAGCGTACGCCATTAGATTGTGCAAGAAAGCGACGTGTACTCAGCAATGCATTGGTAAACACATTAATCATATCAAATTAGCAAGTCAACAGGATGCTCTTTATTTTCTAATGAGGCTTAAATCGGACTGATGTTGTGCTTTAGTGGTTTTTAGATTCACTTCTTTGATATATTTGTGCAAACGCGTCTTGATGTCGTGCTTAGACATTTTTTTATGATAATGTAAGGTAAAAAAGCAGACGGATTTCTTTATGGTAAAAAATACACGTCGGCTATAGACACCAAAGGTGGAAATGGTGCGTTGCCAACCTGAGGCTAAGATGGTAAGCCTCTTGCGTGAATAAGTTTATCGGCTACCCCACCCTCTAGACCAGAACACGACGATGGCGAGCACTGCCGCTATTGTGGCAGGAATAGGAAAGGCGGTGGTACCAATCCGGGCGAGTCGTTGCAAGACTCTACCACCTAGTCAATGTCACGGTAATTATACCAGGTAAAGCCGCAGACAGTTATTAATTGATGAATGTTCTATGTCTGTATGGTTTCCTGCTACCACCAAGGCCACAATGAGTCGTTTTACGTCACATATTGGGGTTTACCGTGCGACAAATCTGAGTGAGAAGTCCCTCAGCCCGCGCCCGTTTGAAACCGGTTGGGAAAACTCGCTCAGTAATGACTTTAAACACGTAATATTTTCCCGTTCACATTCAAAACAAAATTATCGTGTGCTATCGGAGTTTCCATAGCAACGAGCGTAACTTTTTTTGGAAAATAAATGTTAAGGTGCATATTACACGCTTCCAGCATTTATAGGTGACCGCCTCGTTGGTCGAGCTAGCGTACACGCCTAACCGCGAGGCTCGGGTTCGATTCCCGACTGGGACAGGCATTTGTGTTATGAACATAGATGTTTGTTATTCCGGGTCTGGGTGTTTATTAAATTTATCCTGTTATCTATTTAAGTATTTCTATGTATTAATATCGTTGTCTAACACACATGACACAAGCATACAATTTGCTTACGTTGGGGTTAGATCAATTTGTATGATTTGTCCAGTAATATTTATTTATTTATTTATAGGCCACGGTTGTATCTTAAAATCAGGAGATCTTTGTGCTTGTTTACCGTCTTAGAACATAATAAAAATATTTGAAAAATCTCCGATTCTACCAACCTTATATTTTGAATATATGTTAGCTTTCCACCTGCGGCTTTGCCCGCGTTATTTTTACATAGATAACTTTCAAAGAGCAGTTTTTTCTGACTTAAAATACTTATAAGTCAGAAATAGAATCGGTGGTCATTCTCAGGTTATGACGTGACCAAGGGAAATATGGTTTTTTGACAAGTAAAATCGATAAAAATTAATAAAATCGGAATGTGTCTAATATTTACTAGGTACATACCTATACCTAACATAGTATTTTTAGAACTTTGGTTAGTCTGTCTGTTTGTTTGTACCCGCTAATCTCTGAAACGGCTGGAGTTTGATGGGACTTTTACTGGCAGATATCTGATGTAATAAGAAAAGGCTTAGGTAACTTTTTATTTTAGAATTTTATTTTAGAAATATATAAAATGATAAAAATAAAAACGGATGAGCCAGCCAGTAATTTAATAATAGTATGAATCATCGCTTCTGAGGTCGAGCGTAGTCGGTGTCTGACTTTGACAATAGGTTTCAATTCCCGGGCGGAGCAACTTGTTTTTGTGAATTTTTTTTCAGTTAATTTGAAAAAAAAACATTCCTGGAATTTTTTTTTTATGATAATATAAATAAGCAGACGGATTTCCTAATGCTAAGAAATACACGTCGCCTATAGATACACCAAAGGTGGAAATGGTACATTGCCAACCTGAGGCTGGGATGGCAAGCCTCTTGTGCGAGTAAGTTTACCGGCTACCCTACCCTCCATACCAGAACACGACAATGGCGAGCACTGTCGCTATTGTGGCAGGAATTGGTAAGGCGGTGGTACCAATCCGGGCGAATCGTCACAAGACTCTACCACCTAGTCAATGTCACGGTGTTGATGACAATAAACCCTGTGCTCGCCTCTTACGAGCGGCCTGGGTGGAAGGCAGTTGGCCTATTCTGCAACAGATTCCAGACCAACACGGGGTTTGAATTTGTATCGTAACTGTGGAATCGAGCATGCATAAATATGTACCTTTGCCTATCCATTCGGGGATTTGGGTGTCTCTATATTTGTTTCAAATCTGTCATAATTTTTCAGATTATAATTGAGTGTTTAATAAAGAATTTTATTTTAGTAATTGTTTATTTTATTACAACAATTATTTGGTTGGTTATATAATAAAAAAGACAAGCCCGCTGAGTTTCCTTTGCCGGGTCTTCTTTCTTCCATTCCTGTAGTCCAGATTCGAACCCCGTCATGTATCAATGAGTTTTTCTAACTTTAGTATATTTTCCGAATGCTTTTGCAGTGAAGAAAAACACCGTGAGCCTGATAAGGCGACAATCTTGCCACCTGGTGTTTATGATAATGTTTTTCTCGGTGTTGGTCCGAGTCCTCTGTGTGGAATATACCAACTGCCTTCCTACTAGGCAGCTCGTAAGAAGCGAGCATAGGTTAACTGGGTCACTGCCAACATGGCCACTGAGGGTAGAGTGCTGTGCAGCTACTCGCCCAGGGATCCACCGCCTTACCTGTTCCGGACGTCATAATGTCATTGTCGTGTTCCGGTCCGGAGGGTAGGGTAGCCGGTAAACTTGCACATAAGGTCTAACAGCCCGACCACAGTCAATACAACATCTATGGTGTTTATAGGCCACGGTTGTCTCTAACCATCAGGAGACCTTCGTGCCTGTTCGCTGACTTTTGTTTCTGCCTACCCTTTTGGGGATATAGCGTGATGATATTATTTTTATTTCACTTATCAACTACTTAGGTGTAAATCAGACATAATAACTAATATTTGTACAAAAAAACTTCTTGAAGACTGAATCAACATTTAACGGAAACGATAACAAAAGAAAAAAAATAACATTAAACATTTCAAGTTTTTTCCGAATGTGCTAAATTATTTGAAACTTGAAATACTTGAAGCAATTACGAATTCCATATTTATAAGTCAAAGAATTGTAAAAAATACATGTCTGGGTAATATATCTATATAAAAAATCGTGTCACAGTGTCAGTTACTGTCGAAACGGCTGAATTGATTTTGATGAAACTTATATTATGTACAATTAGATAAGAACAGTGGTCCAACTCAAAAAAACATGTTTTATTTTTTGGATATTTTTATTGCAATTATTTTGCAATGCGGCAGTATAAATAATATCGATGTATATAAATAAACTCCCCTTTTGCGTTTTTTTTTACTCTATTTTCATTGTATTTTTTTAAAATTTTGGGTATAATATACAATAATATTAAATTAACACTAAAAATTAATATAAAAAAAATCCGATAAAAATACGTGTCTGGGTAACAACATATCTATCACATATATACAAATTAATTTCTATTTCCCTCAGTCATTGCATCATGTATGAAGGGATGGAAGATTATATAGCTTAACAGACAGACACACGGACGGACAGTTGAATATTAGTGTTCTATTTTAACCTTTGGGTATGGAATCCTATTAAGAAAATATTTCATAAAATAAACAAAAAATTCATAAGTTTAGCACACATGTTATTTATATGCACTAGATTAAACATAGGTTGATAAAAACAGACCAAAAAGTTAAAAACAAATTGCTCATCTTACATTTCGCAATTACTCATTGTATGTAAAAAGAATAAATATCACCGGCATGAAAGCCAACGTCCGGGGAATACCTGCATAAGTGGAAGCAACTGCAGCGGGGGAAACACCAAGAATCTCAACCGCCCGCTGCGATTGGCGTTCATTGGATTAACTGTGAACGTTTAAAAAACGACCCAAAACATAGTAGTCAATATTTTTACACGTGACTAGCTGTGCCCGCGACTTCTTCTGCATTTTCATTTAATTATTTTATTTTATAATTTTCTAAAATAAAAGTAGCCTAAGCCGTTCCTTTTTACATCAACTCTCTGCCGGTGAAAGTCCCCTCAAAATCGGTCCAGCCGTTTCAGAGATTATCTGGTACAACCAAACAGACAGACTGACAAAAATTCTAAAAAATACTATGTTGGTATAGTAAAAAGCGATTATTTTAATATCACATAGAAACACTCCAATTTTATTTATTTGTACAGATAGAAGTCGCACTAGTAAATATATCTATATTCATCATTCATCATTCATCATTCTTTATTCATCATTTGTGGTGTTTTTAGACATCTGTCTAGAAACACCACAAATGTTTAAGAGCTATCCATTTGTTGTTTAGTAAGTACTCGTAGTCATAATAGTAGATGGTTCTCCTAAGAGTATAAGTTTCCTATTAAAACCATAGAGGTTTATGACTCTTGATGTGTGTGTTAACCTCACTTACTAAACTGGGACATAATAAGGTCGAATAATAAAAATAACAATGGTGAACAATGGCATTTAATTCAGGTAAGTAGCAACAGGACTCTGCCAGAAAATCGGACCGACAAGGACATTCATCTATTATTCAATATTACTCAATTATTAAACCTGTTAATAAGCAGAAGATTTTCTTATCTCTACTTTTTACCACGCAACACGCTACAACAATAATATTAAATAAATTAAAATTAATTATGACATTAAATAATGCCATAATTAATTTTTATGTATGGTATTGAATTTCATGAGTTAATTAACAACTTCATTTAAGTACCTAACAGTGAATTTAAATGAATGATTAATAATTTGACTAATGGGATTTTAATAAATAAAATATTCACGACTTGTGACTAACTTGTGACGCTTGAGCTGAAACAGGGGACTGTACCGTGGTCTCTTGAACCAATATAATTTAAATTAAATTAATGAAATGATATGAAATGAAATGAAATGAAATGAAATGATATGAAATGAAAAAAATGAAATGAAATCAAATGAAATGAAAATTATGTATTTGCCGAATATGTGTGTTTAAAAGATGTCACAGAACAAGAGTTTTTAATTGTATCAACATATTTTACAGTGGTAGAATATGTTGATATACTATATGGTGTGCAAATATTTCAAAATACAATTTATATTTATTTATTTATTACACAAAATATTTTACACACTAGTTATCTTATTATCTATAAGTAAACATTATTTTCACACGACTTATTTTAACCCTATCTACCATAAACTACCGCTACACTAAGAGTAATTCTATTATTTCGCTTTTCTATTCCTACATCTCTATTTTATCGTTTTGTATGTCATGTAGAATAAATTAAAGATGAAAGATTAACAAAACAGATATACAATGCTTGATAGCTGTAATTACCAGGGAAGACCTAGGTTGACATTCCACGACCAAATAACTCGCGTATTCAAGGGTGGTGTTAAGAGTCTCCGAAGCCAGCATAATTTCATGAAGAGATTCATGAAGGAAGCTAGGTAAGTACGAGATCGTGACACTTCGCCCTCGATATTCTTCTGCCTAACACGTCAGGGACCTGGCGTGAAAATATGTGAATGTGTGTATGATTTTCAGTATACCTGATGGCATTAATATTTGTGCCAATAATAAAACTAGCGTTTCGTCAGTTGCCTCTAGTAAAATTGTCATAATACATAATCTAGAGATTCAATATCGAAGATCATTATTTACCTCTCGTCGCTAACTATATCTTTAGTGCAAATTTTTGTAATGGTTTTTACATTGAGGTAGGCAAACATTAACCCATAGTAAAAAGTTACAACTTACATATCGTACCCCTAGATCTAAAGGGAGCTAACTCGAATTACCTTTTCTAGTATCGGAACATTCTAGAACATTTAAATAGTATGATCGTTTTTGCGTGCCGAAAATACTTAGATTTTTGAATTATTGTTTAATTATTCTTTGAAGATTTAATTTGTTTTATTGATTGGTACGACTTAATATAGGGAATTTCTTTATGTACATAACTCAAAAATCTCCCTTTTTCAGTTAGCTCCCTTTAAGTCTAGGTGCGATATTACAAATAACACATGAATCTCTAAAATATAACCGAACTGCGCCTAATTGAATTACAGTCAAATATGTATTTTGGCTTGGTCCCCTCATCCACGAAGACTCCTTAGCAGGATAAAAATAATCCTTACAATCTTAGCAGCTCGTATTAAGTTAATGCGGTGAAATCATTGCGGAAACTTACTGATTATGTTCTGTGCATATTTAATGTTATCAGTTTTAAACTAATTAATATTTAGCGTTTCAGCGCCAAATATTTATCTTCATTTTATTTTTGCTAAAGTGAAGGCTGAATCGTAATATTGATAATGTATTCTTTAACAATAAACACGTAATATAACTCATAAATAATAAGGAAATAGATTACATCTATACAAATAAATTAAATTTAGGTGTCTGTTTGTGAAATTAAAATAACCACTTTTTACTGAACGCGTATGAATATACGGCATATGTACAAAAATGTTTTAGAAATTCTGTTTTTCAGTTTGTCCGGCTAATCTTTTTATCCCCATGTTGGTCCGGGTCCCTTTTGTAGAATAGACTCTCTGTTTCCCTACCAGGTAGCTCGTAAGAGGCGAGCATGGGTAGACTGGGTCACTTACGGCATGACCACTGGTGGTAGAGTGCTGTACAGCAACTCGCCCAGGTAGGGATCCACCGCCTTACCTATTCCTGTCGCCATAATGACATTGTCACGTTCCGGTCTGGAGGGTAAGGTAGCCGGTAAACTTGCACATCAGGCCTAACATCCCGGCCACAGGGCAGCGACGCACCTACAACATCTATGGTGTCTATACACCTCGGTTGTCTCTTACCATCAGGAGATCCGTGTACGTGTCCGCTGTCTCATTCCATAAAAAAAAAGATTTTCATTAGCAGATAGATGATATATATAATATATATATATATATATATATATATATATAATAAGGAATAGCTAAGGCTACTTTAACTAATTTAAACACTGACGAAATCACAGACATAGCTAGTTAACAATTACAATACCATTCCTACTAATATACTATTTATATTAATATACTAATATACTAATTATTTTAATTTATCCAACACTAATGTTATAAATGCGAAAGTAACTCTCTGTGTCTATATTATTTTGTCTGTCTTGCGTATAAGATCTAATGCACTGAACCGATTTTGATGAAATTTAGTATAGAGATAGGAAAGAAATAGGCTAGTTATAAATCGACTACATTAAAAAATGGTATGTTTTATTGCCCTTTAAAAGTTGTGTTGTTAATAATAACTCACGCGGGCGAAAGCTATTTTTTTTATAAATGTGTGTTATGAGACAGAAAAATTATATTAGATTCTATCAGTATCGGCTACCTAATGGAGGGGATTTGACAAGGGTGACTGTTTTTACAGAACTGTACTGTCACGTAATTTCTGGAAAACCAATTCTAGATTGATCGAATTCGGATTAACAAAACGCGATGTTGTCCTACTCAGGATTTGAACTTAAGTTAGAAAAATTCATTGGTACATAGCGGGGTTCAATTTTGGTCTAAGAAAATGGAAATCCGAAGGGTTAACCATTAGGCTAGCAGGACTCTACATATACAAGACAAAACCGGATCATAATGGGTTCTTTGCTTTATCTGACATATATGAATTAAAATAACGTGAAATCTGAACATAATTTGCAATAAAGGAGACTCTTTCATCATCTAGTTTTTCATTTTGTAAAATCTTCACAGAATTTTTGAATAAAGTTAAATAATTAGACCGCAGTAAAACGACAAAAACTGACTCCAAGTTTGCTAGCTTCAGTAGTCGTCTAAACAGATGAATGTTCTTCGTTTTTGTTAATTTTTCAAAATGCTGCATCTATTACCTATTACTCACCAAATTTATACGGGACCACCATCGAGATATGCCAAACACAACATGACACATAATTTTAAAAATGGATACATAAAAATAATAAAGACACATTAGTCGAACTGTATAACCTCCTTTTCAGGTTTTCGTATCCAACGGGTAAAAAAACGGAACCCTAATACTGTCTGACTCTGATGTCTATCCGTCTGTCTGCTACCAGGCTATATTTCATGAACCGCGATAGCTAGACAGTTTAAATTTTCACAGATGATGTATTTATTTTGTCTAACAACAAATACTAAAAAGATAATAAAATAAATATATAATCGGTGCTCCCATTAAAAAACGTGATTTTTTGGCATTTTTATAGATAATGGTGCGGAATCTTTCCAGCGCGAGTCCAACTTGCACTTGGCGGATTTTCTTAATGTCATTAAAAACGCAATTTCAATGTATTGATTGTTAATAAACAAATTGTATATTTGTAACACACGTTGGAAACCAAAAGGCATTTGCAACAGGGCACGTTGCTAATATCCATGCTAGGATGATACTGATAACAGGAAAATGATGTGGTGAAGCGATGGAGGCTTTATAAAACTCAGTCGCAATCAAGGTATTAGTGACTTCCTCCTGCTGGTCCAGGGTCTCTTTTGTGGAATAGATCATATGTCTTTACCTAGTAACTTGTAATAGACAAGTATAGGTTAACTGGGTCACTAACAATTACCAACAATACCACTTGTGATAGAATTCTATGCAGCGACTAACCTAGGTAGGGATCCACTACCTTGCCTATTTATTTATTTAGTTTTATAAGACAGACCGCTAACTCCCCAGCTACTACGCAACAACATCAATAGTGTCTTTAATGGTTATTTTATACCATCAGCAGTTTTATTCCATAAAAAAATGCAAACGTATATATCCACCCTTTTTTTGAGTTTTATGGTGAAAAACTTTTGATTTTTTTTTGATTTGGATTGCAAATATGTGACATTATTGCAATAAGGAAGCAATGATTCAGGAAGTATATTATATTATCTAAGCAATAAGAATAAGTATAAATAAAATTCAATCTAATAAAATTAGTCAATTAATTGAGAATATACGATTTCATATTAGCAAGTTTAAGCAAATCTAAAATCGCGCTATTAAGATAATTCAGCCGATTAATATACAGCAGCAAGTAATATTCAATTCGATAAAAGCTTATAGTTAGACCAAATCCTAAATCGCGATAGTGAAGTTTCTTAACCGTTTAGGATATATATAACTAGAACTTTTTATTGAATATGAATGGGCAACGTCGCCGTCGGAACGTAGATCGGAGTTTCGCCCTGGGCGGGAATATTTGCCCCGCCCGCCGAGGATTTTTCTCACTGGAGACGCTCTAAGGACGAGGGGCGTCAAGCTTCACCCAATTAAACTCTATCGTTCCACGTTCTAAAAGTCCATACGACCTTAGTTCGCAGGTGACGTCGACTATTCGTTTGGCTGGGAAGATCTGTTTTTTTAATAGTAATGGAAGGCAAACAAGCAGATGGATTTCCTGATGATAAGAAATACACGGCGCCTATAGACACCAAAAGTGGAAATGGTGCGTTGCCAACCTGAGGCTGGAATGGTAAGCCTCTTGCGTGAGTAAGTTTACCGGCTACCCTACCC